>JAOTQJ010119122.1:0-10683 GCA_025642045.1 Solanum sejunctum
CAAACCTTAGAGGAATTCACCCTTGAGACCAGCGACAACATCCGAAAAGGTTTGGATGGTTGCGAAGCAGCGGAGCATGAGATGAGGGAAACTATCACTTCTTTCGAATGTCGTCTCGTGGAAGCACTTAGAAAGATGGAGGCCATAGAAGCCACAATAAAGGGTCAGGCCGAAACCATACAAGCTATGGATGCAAGAGTTAAGGCAATGAAGGAAGGCTCAGCCGAAGGGAGATGTATTAAACATGTCAGAGAGGCGCAGGCCAAGATCGAAGCACCCTGCCCACCAGTCTTCAAAGGCACATGAGATGCCCAAGAGGTAGACAATTTCCTGTGGCATCTAGAAAATTACTTCCGATGCAACAACGTAAGGGACGACGATGCAAAGATCAACATGGCCATAATGTATCTGATAGAGGTGGCGATGCTATGGTGGAAGCGCAAAGAGACTGAGATAGCAAAAGGATGATGCACGATCAGAACATGGGAGCAGTTCGAAGCAGAGTTCAAGAAGATGTTCTACCCCACCAACGTCGTCTATGGAGCGAAAAAGTGGTTTCGAGAATTGAGGCAAATGGGCAGTATAAAAACCTACATAAAGGAATTCACTACCCTCACCCTCCAAATCCCCAATCTCGATGCTGAGGACATGTTGTTCCACTTCATAGACGGGTTGCAAGAATGGGCCAGAACGGAGCTAGAAAGGCAACAAGTTTCCACATGCGACGAGGCCATCATGCAAGCGAAAGCTTTGGCGGACACTCACCAAGACAGGCAAGTCACCAACCCAGGGAAAAACTTGGGGAGCAGTGAACCAGTCAGACGGGCATGTCTGGAGCGGTATGGGAGGCATCCAGTCCCCGTAAGGGAGCAAGCTACACACCAAGAATACTGGGCCAACGACAATATAAGACCTGATAATAGGAGGTCCGTACCTATAGGCAACAAAGAAGGCGATAAAAAGCTCAGTTGCCAAATGTGTGGAGGACCTCATCGGTTTAATTGGTGCCCCAAACTAAAAAGCCTTAACGTCATGCTGATGAGAGAGCAAAAGTGCAAAGACAAAGCGCCTGAGTCAGATGGAGATTCGAGTCCGGCACAGGTTGGCATGATTAAGCTAGGAGTAGCAGCCGTGCAACAACCAAATGTAGACGCGTCAAAACAAATCCGGGCACAATATGTGGACATAACGATCAATGGACGATAGGCTCGTGCCTTGCTCGATACGGGTTCAGATGCGAACATTGTAAGTAAATCTGTTATGGCTTAGTTAGGGCTGAGATACCGCCCTACCAACACGCAACTTAAGACGGTCAATGTTCCCAACACTCCCGTTTGTGGCATAGCCCTCGGAGTCAAAATTGCAATAGCGAAATGGCATGGTAAAGCAAACTTCCATGTCGCCCCAATCGACATCTGCGACATAGTCCTTGGGCAAGAGTTCTTTCAGAAGGTTCCTTCAGCAATTGAAGCTTATTACAGGCGACTCTTGATTTTGGACGACAAACCTTGTTTGGTGCCCACAGTTCCAGCGCCCGCACTGGACAAACAGTTGCAGTTGTCAAGAATATTATGTTCCACGCCCAATTTTAAGAAGGCAAGACCTCGGAAGAGCAAGAGAGGGAAACAGCTAGGCCACCAGCAGTCCGAAGGTGTACAGGTTAGTACGACAACATTGCGCCAAGGATGATGCAATCTCGAGTGGGGGAGCATGACATGGCCTGCGCCTATTTTGCCAAAATTTTTCGCGGACACATGCCCAACGCACGCTGGCAGGTGCCATCACTGACCCGCCCCATACAGCCCAGGCGTGTACTATAGCCCAACGGCCATACCAACGGCTACTAGCGCCCAACGGCCATGCCAACGGTCAGAAGCCAACGGTCAACGCACACAGTCAATGCCCTAATGACCATGCCAACGGCCTTGCCATCGACCATGCCAATGATTAGAAGCCAATAGTCAACGCACACAGTCAATGCCCCAACAGTTAGAAACAACCCTGTTTGCCCAACAGTCAACACTGCCCAACGGTCATGTCTGCCAGCGCACATGCCAGCCTTGCTAGGCAGACCAACGGTCAAATCTGCCCCAACAGCCATAAAAGGCTAGTCCAACGGCTTGTTCCCTCTTGTAATTAGCATTTGCTTTAGGAACTTGTATAAATAGCTTAGCACTTAGCATTGTTAGGCATCCATCATAATACATTCATTTTCCCACATAGGCAATTGTAAAGCACTCTTCCAAGGAATATAAAACTTTCCTTCTTAAAGCTCTTTCACTTTCCTTTTCATTAGTAATCCAACATTCCCTTAGTAGATCCTTGGCAACAAGGCTCGCTAGACTTGGTAGGTTAGCCAATTCCGCAGGCCAACTGTCTAACGCTATCTAGAGCCGTACGGAGTCCTTAGCACAAAACTCTAAGGCCGTAACACTTAGCCCAACTTACTACATAGCTTTCTCATACAACTTCTTTGACTTAACCGAAAATTAGAATCAACTCAGTGACTCAAAATATGCTAAATTCTTGGCTAATATGTGAAAATGTATCTTTAAAATGCACTTCTTGAACTTAGTTTTAAAAGTATTCAACTAATTTTTTCTTTTCTTGAAACAACATCAAGATTTTTTCAAGAAAAATCAACAATAACAAAGCTTGATCATAATTGAATATAAACTTAACAACAATTCTTGAATTGGATGATACAGAGACCAATAATCATGATTTCATCAAGAATCTATGAAATTGTCCATGAAGTTGGACATACTTTACAATGTTATAGGAATTTTAGTATCAATCAATGCTTGCAAGTTCATAGATAAAACCTATCTTTAATTTCTAATGATATTGCCAAAATAATACTCTTTAGATGGCTTTACATACCTTGGAATGACTTCTTGGAAGATTGAAAGAATAATCTTGAATGCCCTAGTTGTTCTTGATCCTATGCTAGAAGTTCTGGGGAAGGGTTTCTTGTTCTTGAGAAAATGAAAGAGTAGAAATACATTTTTAGAACTGAGTACGACTTAAAAATGGATTAATTTAGGATATTGGGTATGGAAAAGGTTGGAATTGCCCCTCCCCATTAAAAGAATAAATCTGCTCTAGAAAATACACTAGTGTGTGATGTGCACTAGTGTTATTTTTTACTTTTTCATAAATTCTCACTTTTCATCAAAATTCGAAAAATAACCAAGTATGGCTCCGCATTCTATTCGCGTCACAGAGCTAACGCAGAAACCTCACTATTTTTGAGTTTTTTAGAAAAAATAATTCGTGTTTTTTCAAATTTTTGTCAAGTTGAGACAATTTTCCAACTTGATTTTTTGCACTGACCACAAATTTGACCTCGAATTTGCAAACAGAGCAAGGGAAGACATGTTATGCGTAAGGTCAATTCTAAAGGTATTTTTGTCATTTCATGAGGTGTTATAATATCTCCCCCTTGGGATCATTCGTCCTTGAATGGTAACGATACGTACAAAACTAGCTCAAAACACAAGATTTCCTAATTTAATAAACATAAATCTTCAAGGTGAAATATGAAAGTTACCTTCAAGGTCCTCATTTAGGCCCACAAACAATTGTGGATACCTGGCCTTCATATCTTCCTCTGCCTCCCAAGTAGCTTCCTCCATGAATTGATTCCTCCACAGAACCTTTACTGAAACAGTCTCCTTGGTCCTCAATTTCTGAACTTGCCGATCTAATATTTGCACTGGAATCTGTTCATAAGACAAGTTGTCCTTAATCCCAACACTTTCAACTGGGATAGCTAGAGAGGGATCTCCCAAGCACTTCTTAAGCATGGAAACATGAAACACCAGATGAATAGCGCTCAACTCCGTCGGTAACTCTAGCTTGTAAGAAACACTGCCCACTCTTCTCAGAATCTGATAAGGCCTAATATATCATGGGATGAGCTTTCCCTTCTTCCCGAATCTCATAACTCTCTTCATTGGAGATACCTTCAAGTACACCCAATTGCCTATCTCAAACTCCAAATCTCTTCTTCTAACATCTATGTAAGACTTTTGTCTGCTCTGAATTGTCTTGAGCCTCTCCTGGATGACCTTCACTTTTTCTATAGCCTGATGAACTAGATCCGGTCTTATCAACCCTGCCTCACCAACTTCAAACTACCCTATGGGTAATCTACACCTTCTCCCGTAAAGATCCTCATATGGTGTCATCTGTATACTGGCCAAAAAACTATTATTATAAGAGAACTCAATCAAAGGTAAATGGTCATCTAGTTACCTTTAAAGTCTATCACGCAAGCTCTCAATATATCTTTCAACATCTCTATAGTCTAATCTGCTTGCCCGCTTATTTGTGGATGAAAAATTATCCTAAGATTTACATTCGTACCAAGCCCTTTCTGAAAGGACTTGCAAAATTGTGTTGTATACTAAGCTCCTCTATCTTAAATAATAGATACAAGGATCCCGTGCAACCTAATAATCTCCTTAAGATAAAGTCTATCATAATCTTCAATTGTGTCAGTCGTCTTGATAGGTACGAAGTAAGCTAACTTGGTCATTCTGTCTACTATGACCCATATCGAATCATGTTATCTACGCGATAGAGGTAAGCCTATTACGAAGTCCATATTAATCATCTCCTATTTTCATTCCAGAATCTCTATGTTCTGGGCTACACCACAATGCCTTTGGTGCTCAACCTTAACTTGTTGGCAGTTTGGGCATCTAAATCCAAACTCCGCAATGTTCTTTTTCATACTACCCTACCAATAGACTTCTCACAAATCTCTATACATCTTTATTGCACCAAGGTAGACAGAGTATCTGGCATTAGGAGCCTCAGCCAAGATCCTATCTTTAAGACCATCAATATTTAATACACAAAACCTGCCTTGGTATCTCAAGACACCATCTCCCCCTTTAGAGAACACTAATACTTTCTGCTTCTAAACATCTTCCTTCAATTGGAGGAGAATGGGATCACTGTCTTGCTTTTCTTTCCCTTCTACCACCAAAGATGACTTTGACCCATTCTGACAACGGCTCCACCTTTGTCAGAATCTTTAATCTGCACCCCCAAATAGGCTAGTTTATGAACCTCCTTAGCTAACTCTTTCTTTTCATCCTCTATATGGGCTATGCTCCCCATGATCACCCTGCTAAGAGCATCAACAACCACATTAGCTTTACCTAGATGATAAAGGATACTCATATCATAGTATTTTAGTAACTCCAACCTTCTCCTCTGTCTCAAATTCAATTCCTTCTAGCCAAATACATACTGGAAACTCTTGTGGTCTATGAATATATCCATATGCCCACCATATGGATAATGTCTCTAGATCTTCAAAGCAAACACCACCACAGCAAGCTCAAGATCATGAGTTGGGTAATTTTTTTCTGAATCTTAAGCTGCTTGGAGGCATATGCTATCACATTGCCTCTTTGCATTAATACACAACCGAAACAAACTCTGCAAGCATTACAATAAACCATAAAATCATCAACTCCATCTGGTAGAGATAAGATTGGGGTTGTAGTCAGCCTAGTCTTCAACTCTTTGAAACTCTTCTCACAAATTTCTGACTATTCAAACTTAGTCTTCTTCTGAGTCAGCTTAGTCAAGGGGGCTGAGATAGCAGAGACCCCTCTACAAATCATTTGTAGTACCCCGCCAAGCCCAAGAAACTCCTTATCTCTGTGGGAGTTGTAGGTCTTGGCCAATTTTTTACTGCCTCAATCTTTTGGGAATTAACCTGGATACCTTTACCTAAGACAATGTGCCCAAGAAATGCCATAGACTCCAAACAGAACTCACACTTAGAAAACTTGGCATATAACTGTTGATCCTTAAGGGTCTGAAGGATAACTTTAAGATGGTCTACATCTTCCCCCTTATTACGGGAGTAAATCAGGATATCATTTATGAACACAATAACAAACATATCTAGCTACGGCCTCAACACCCTGTTCATAAGATCCATGAAAGTTGTTGGCGCATTTGTCAGCCCAAAGGACATGACCAAAAACTCATAATGACCATATCGTGTTCTGAAAGTTGTCTAAGGAATGTCTTTCTCTCTAACTTTAATCTAATGATACCCATATCTAAGATCTATCTTGGAAAAATAGGTAGCACCCTAAAGTTGATCGAATAAGTCATCACTTCTAGGAAGAGGATACTTGTTCTTATTGGTGATCTTGTTCAACTGACGATAATCTATGCACATTCGAAGAGATCCATCTTTTTTATGAACACTACTAAAAACGGCCTGAAAAATGACGGACTGCATCACTTTTTTGGTCAAAATCGATGGAAAAGTGATGTAGACCATTCCGTCGCTTTTTTGCTCGGCGCTTTTCCAAAAGCGACGGATTGTATCGCCATAAAAGCGACGGACTGCATTGATTTCCATATTTTCTCACATTTTTATTTAATTTTTTAAAAAATAAAAGCGACGGACATTGGGTCGCTGTTCGTTGCATCTTTTAATAATTATTTAAAAAAATTAAAGATGCGACGGGACATTAAGTCCCTATCCATCGCACTCTTAAATAATTATTTTAAAAAAATTAAAAAAGCGACGGACGTCGGATACCTTTCTATTGCTTTATTTAAAAAAATATATAGTGACGAACTTATAGGCCCTGTCTGTCGCTTTTATGAATTATTTTTTAAAAAAATTATAGAAAACGACAGACAAGGGGCTGCAATCCATCATTTTTTTTTGCTTTTTTTTTATAGTAGAAATCTGCAGTTTCTGCTGCCCACCTGCAAATTATAAACCATTTCAATTTCAATACATATAAGCTATCCAACAGCAGAAACAACAAGCTCAACAATAAAATACGTAATACCAATCAAAACTAAACATTAAAAACTAATAAAATCCAACAATTATAATATTTTAAATGAACATAAAGTTCATCAAAATAGTCTAAATTGTCCAAAATATAACCTAAGTTTCCAAAACATAACTAAAAGGAGCCTAGGGACTATTCTCAATAAACTCATCATCTTTACTATCATATTCGGGACCGAAAGGATGAGGTACAGGCCTGTGTGTGAGGTTGAGCACTTTTCTTTGATTTATACCAGTTCTTTTTGTTGCTCAACCCAGCTTGTCTCAGAAGATACGAATGCAGTTGAAAGTTCTTGTATTTTTTGATACATGGCAGCCAAATGAGCTTGGTCAAGGACCTCGGCCTGTATCGATAATCCAATGCCTTGTAAACCTGATTTGATTGGTCGTATGTTATTCCTAGAGCCCATCCTATATATCCGGACTTTGTGGCTCCCTCTAATCACTTTCTCAGTCCAAATTTGATGGGATAGCTCAAGCTTAAGTTTGACATCGTCTCCAAGCTCACGAACGTGTATGTATATACATATATATATATATATATATATAGATAGATAGATAGATAGATATAGAAGTGTCAAGAAACTTACATAAGCTTGTTCGGCCCACACATCTGGGTCTGACTCATTATTCTTCTTTCTAATATGATTCCTCTTGAAAACCTCATGTTGAAATAAAACCTGCCCCATTTCTTGCTCTTATAAAAATTTAATAATATAATTAATTAAATAATATTCAATCAAAATAAGTATTTAAGATTATGAATTTAAACTTTAAATTTAAAAATCTTATTATCTCCCAAGAAATAGTCCCAACACTCTTTGCATCTCCGGTGTATAACGAGCCACCCTTCAGACTCCCTCTAGCCCTTTTTTCTTGCTCAAAAATGGATTTAAATTTATCGATGTCCCAATATCAACACAACTTCTCATATATGTGTGGTTATAACGACTTCCCGAGCTTTCCATCATCTCGCGCTTTCTTCAGCCAGCTAGATAGTCTGGAGCTGGCTTTCCTCTCAAATGTGGTCCCCATGCACATATTGTACTTTTCGTCCCAAGTATACATAGTCTGGACAAATAAGAAGAGAATAGTTGCATAATTAGTTAGATAAAGTATATTATAAATAATAAACTTAACTTAAAGTAAATATATAAACTAATTATATACCTTAAACTCATTAAACATGGCCTGACGAATTGTGTGTGGAATTTCTCCCCAGGAGTGATAGAGCTCATTAAACAACCTCCTAACACACTTTTGTAAGGCGTTGGCAGGCTTCGATGGATGCCACCTGCAAAATATATAATAAAGATATTAGTTCATGAATATTTAGTAATGTAGAAAGAAATAAATAATCAAAAGAACAACTTGTGAGGCTCTATCAAGCACTAACAAAACTCTCCCAAACCTGTCTCGCTGGCCAGGAGCTAATCCTGTGACATCTAGTGCTGCCTCGGGAGTAGCAACAGAAGCTAGTGAAGCTGATATGAAGGATGCACATTATACTAAGTCAATGGAGGAGTGACATCCTCCTCACTAGAATATCTAAGTCTGAGGGATCATATGTGAGGAGACTAAGATGAAGAAGACTAAACACTCAAAGATGAAGTACCCGAAGACAATAATCTGTGAGGTCGTTGAACAATAACTGTGGGTAGCTGCATGGTCTGATCATATAAAGTGAACCTAGGCTGTGATGAGGAAGAAGCACTGCGTGATATCCAGAACTGGATATGGTAAGTCAGTGGATCTATAGTCCTAAATGGAACAACCTCAATGGTAGGAGAAGTAGCTGTGCGCCTGGGGAGATCAGGGGCAGAGGAAATATGTCCTGGAATCTCCTCAGGATCAATACATGTCCTAGTCTTTTTCTTCTTGCCCAAACTAGAACTGCTTGCCCAAGAGTATCTTGAGGTCTATGACCATCACCACCAGATGACATCTATATGTAAAGTATTAATTGATTATATATAAAAAATTAATAAATTTAATATTAGCACAATAAATAACGTACATGCTAGTTATAATGTATCAATTTATTCGTCCTCGCTTTTTTCATTTTCATCATCCACAAATTCTTCCTCCCCAGTTATTGCATATTCATTGTCCTCTTTCCTCCACATCAACTTGCGGTTTAACAAGTGCGGTATCATTTGGGTATGCCACATCTAATACATTCTCAATTTCTATTCTTCCCACAGGCTTTATCTTAATAACAACCCACCAATCAGCCTTATCTCTATTCAATGGATAAGAAGCATAATAGACTTGCTTAGCATTTTGGGCAATGATAACAGGGTCATAACTTGCGTATTGTATGGTATGTTTAACTTCAGTAATGTTATGTTATTGGTTCACCCTTGTGCCTCTTTGTGATGGATCAAACAAGTTACACCAAAATAATATGATCTTTTTCTTAGGCCAGCCTGAATATGTTAGTTCAATAATCTCTTGAATGGCAACAAAATATTCAATAATGTGACCATTATCGTCGACATCACATTGAACATACACATTATTATTATTGGTTTTCTTGTGCATAGAAACTTCCTCAGTTTGAAAATTAAAATCATTGACACAGTACTTATGGAGTGTATCAACTTGAGAATCAAGCCCGATTACGATCGCTCTCACAAATGGTGAATGTTCGACGTTTGAGTATTCAATAAACCTAGAAATTTTATATTAAAGATAATACAATTAGGTATAAAGTGAATACATCATACTTATCGATTCAATATATTTAAACTTTCACACTTACATAACTCTTTAACCATGTTGAAAATCTTGTATATAGCTTTGTTGTCCCATGTATTTACAAACAAGCTGTTTTTGACAAACATATTTTTGTGAGTTAGTTCTAAATTTTAACTTTATAATTTAAAGTTAACATAATTTAACACTTACTCAACATATACCTGAATTTAGGGACAATTAAGCAAACTATGGGTCGTAGCTGATTGGTATTCCATATGAGTGAGGCTTTATCTTCCACACCTTTTAGATCCTCGTCTACTTTAATTAAAAATTAAAATAGGTGGAAACATAGGATCACTATTACCCTTATCATTGCGAGTTGGTCTATTACTCCTACAAGGAACTTCATCCCCAAAGTAAAAGGAGTAGAAATCACCAGTTTCTCTGGCAAGATGAACTTGCACAATTGACCCTTCAATTAGTCCCCTTTACCCTATTGATCATTTGCAGCTTTCAATTTTACTGTATATATGTACGTAAATGCAAATATATTAACGAATGATTAGATTATACAAAAATTTAATTACTTATGTATGAATAATCATTACCTTTCAAATGGATACATCCATCATGTATGAACAGAACCACCAAGATGAACTTCTTTCATAAGATGGATCAGAAGATATGTTGGACCCCGCAAGTTAGAACCCGTAAGTCCTTAATTGATTCGATTTAGTAAAGTTTGGGATCAAATGTAGATTTTGTGTTAAGTTTAATCCTTAAGAATAAAAAGGTTGTGGGGTCATGCGTGTGTCCAATTTCTATTGGTCCATGAGTGGACTTGGGTCTATATATAGAACCTTGTGAGAATTATCTTCTACAAGAGAGGGAGTTATACTTAGAAAAATTTGACAAAAACCTTGTGAGGGTCTCGGCCAGCAGCCGTGGAAAAAAATTATTTTTTTTGAGTTTTCGATTATTTGATGCTTCAAGCTTGGTATATTGGATCCCGTAAGTGGCGTAGAGGCATTAGTTGGTCAAGAAAACGCTTGGTTCGATGGATAGGAAGATGTGGGTCTTGTAAGGAGCTTTAAAGGTATGCTAATTTCTAACTTAATTCTTGTTAATTAAAGCTT
>JAOTQJ010119143.1:0-10682 GCA_025642045.1 Solanum sejunctum
AAATTTCGGTAGAATTCTTAGACTTTAAGTTGTGGTTTTGTGATTTAATATTGGTTTAAGTGCCTAATCGGCACGAGGCATGGCCCCGGGGTTGGGCTGTGACAAACATTATCTAAATTTAAAAAGATAAACAACCAATAGTTAATACTTATTTTGATCTTAATTTCATAAATGAAAAACTTAGAAAGCCTAATTATGCTCCATTGCTATAGTTTGCGTAATTATATTTTGCAACTATATATCAGCATTTGTACAATTGGCGCGTCATTTGTATAGTTTGCTATAAAATTTCACAATGTTTGTATATTTTTCTTTATAATTTGATTTGCACAGTATATTTGTATAATCGCCCACAAAGTTTGTATAAATCGCACGAATTATACAAACCTCAAATGAGCGATCATTCTTCAGCGTTAAGGCAACAGTCTTATTGAAGATGGTGGAGCAAATGAATGAAGGACCATTTAGATACAAAAGCTCCCTTTCAACTGGTTCAACAATCTTGTTTTCTATTTTTTAGCATCAAAGGTTGGTCAGAGGCCATAACTCATCCCCATGTATCATAAAAAGAAGTTACATGAGCCATGTATGCAAAAGCACATGTTTGACCACTTGCCTGATTGTGTTGTAAATTGACGAAAATACTTCCTTGTGAGTGAAAATGCCTGTTGGTCCAGCCCGAGTAACAAAGATACCATTCGCATTGTGCTTAGACTTGAGTTAAAGGATTCAACTTCTTTAAAAAGATAAGCGAAACATCTCAATGAAAAAAAATAAGTATAGATAATCACAAAGCCAAATTATCAATAAATTATTTCATTAAAAAAATCAATAAAGATTAAGCATCAGTAAGAAAGATGAGAAATATTTTTACTTATATGTAAAGATATTCATAAGATTTTTTTGAGCATTAAAAATAATATGAAAGATTTAAATGAGATTTTTTTCACCAAAATGGCATAATATATAAGAGAAGAAGAAGATACTTCCCTTCTCTTCTCGACCTTCGGCTATTATTGCTTCTTTGTTAGTTGTGGCTATTATACTTGGAGAAACTCTTCTTTGCAAATGAATCCCAATACCATGCCTCCAAACCAAACTGAATTTGGTTACACATGCTTACCTTACCATACAACATATTTCTACAAAGTATACTAATCGAGTTGCTATTTACCTTCAGCTCATTTCACATTTCTTGTCATTCTTTGTATGGACTATTAGATGTATCACATTTATTGAATGGGAATTCAATTTATAAAAGTAAGTTTGTACTCATTGTAGTTGGCATTTTGACAATTTGGTGCAGAGGAATTTGAGGATGCATGGAGAAGGGGAGCAACACATCTGATTCATTACCGATGAATGAGAATGCAATTTAGCAGAAAGTCTGTTTATATTATTTGTAGTTGGCGCACTTGATAATTTGGTACGGTTTGATTCGGGGAAGGTTTCACTAAGTGTAAGGTAGATGTATATGCATCTGATTCATTAAAGATTGATGGAAATTCACCTTAGCAGGGAGCCTGATTCCAAAATTTATAATTTGCGCTTAATGATGAATTGCGGAAGGGAATGGGTAGAAGTTGTCCTTTAGAGAGGTGATAGAAACGGGATTGTGAGAGTGTTGTTTCTGTAGGAGTTAGGATTGATGTAGCCTATCTCAAACTGCCTGGAAACTGGGGACAGGGACTTGCGTCTCTTTACCATGAAAGATGTGGGCTTAGTTACTCTTGAGCAAAATGCACTGCTGATGTTTTTGATTCAATAAGATAGCACCACATAGACATATAATTTGAGATTTGTATTGGATTTTTGAATTCCATAACCTTACTTCTAAAATGGAAAATGTATCCAAGGAATTATTGACGGTTTCCAAATGCTCTACTGCTTATTTATGCCTGTCTAACTAAGATGTCCCTACTGTAATTTATTTGTCTCCAAAGAATTGCAGTATCATAAATTACAATGATAAAACATATGACATGTACAAAAAATGATAAACACCTCCAACATCAACACTATTCACCAGTTTTCACCTTATTGTTCACCACAAGACATGCGTGATTTCCGAGAAGCAATGTCATTAGAGAAGGATCATGACATTAAGTTTTCATACTTCTTGTTTGATTGTAGAGTCAAGTAATCTATTGTATATTTATAAGTTTGTCAATCTTCATTGTATAATGAAATGTGCGTTGAAGATGAGATTAAAAAAATAGAGCAGGTAAAAGTCTACAAATAAGGTAGGTTTAATTTCTTATGTGTTCTTAGTATAATAAGACTCTTAAGCATCCTCATTAATTGTGACTTCTCATTTACTCTATTTTTTATAAATTTTCCTTATCAACATTCAACCTCACGTCAAAGTAGATCTCAACCAAGTTGTGACAAACTATTAAATTGCTATCTATAGCGTTAACCACTTATCCAAAACACTCCACAAAATGATTCAACATTTCCACTTATACATTGATTGTACAAAATCAAAGAAAAAAGAAACCAATATATACAACTCAAACTAATACAACAGATAAGGTAATAAGCAAAGAAGAAAAGAGGAACGTACCAAAACGCATTCATAGTCAGAATAATAATTAACTGGTGAAAAATGAGTGGAAATCAGAAGTACATGAAGGGTGTATAAAGCCTAAGTTTTTTACAGTGAAAAATCGTAAGGCGTGATTTATCAATGATCATGTGAGAACGTAAAAGTTTATAACAAAACCAAGTAAAACAGTGAAGCTGTGGGGAGGAACTGTGTAAGATTCTTATCAGTTCTAAAAAAAATATTATAAAGATAATATAGGGTGTGGATTTTCAGCGATTATAATACAAGTGAGTGAATAGAGACGCAGTGTATTTGTAAACAGGAGAATAAAGTAAAGAGATGGAAACTTACCATGCATTCATGGTTGTTTTATGTATAAATTGGATGTTTGTTGTGGCAATGTCATTTGATAAAATTTGTTATAAAAGAGTGAAGACATAAGTTATTCATATCTTATAAGTGTGTATAGTGGGCATGACAGCATTGGGACTGCATACTTCAAAGCCTAACACCTTTCCAATCATCTATAAAATTAATATCACTTCCTCCATGTTTAAAAGGTGTAATCAGAAAGCATCTGTTTATCAAACCCAGGCATTGTGCATCTAATTACACCCAGAAATTCCTTTCAACATGGAGATATTTGAAAGGAAAGAAAGTAAGAAGAGGAATTTCTAGGTGTAATCAGAAGGAGTGAGGGTAGGATGAGGACATAGTTGTTCAGCAAACCCAGGCGTCAGATGTTTGATGGGAAATAACATTGTGCATTTGACTGTTTTAAAGAGCGAAAAGCTAAAGGGTGCGTCTGGTCAATTTGCCGGCTGTGAAGTGGTGACTTTTGCAAGGGGTGGTGCAGGGTGGGAAAAGGTGCAGGGAAATTAAGATAACAAGGGGGATAATAGCAATTTAGCGGTAGTTCTTTCTGAAGAAGTGTAATTTAATAATTTAACTTTCAAATGTTGAAGTTTTATGGATTTTTTAATTGAGGGGTATTTTTGTATTTTGACTTTAGATTTTTAGAGTTGATGCTTTTAAGGTTGTATTGATATTTGTTTACATATGCACAAATATTTTGTTGATGATTGATGGTAAAAATTCAGCTTAATTGAATTAATAATACGATAGTGAATGCTTGTATTCAATATTTTTAATTCTTTGTAATGGTAGAGACGTGAATTACTAAGTACTCAAAAATTATATTATGTTGAGAAACAACATTGAAACTCAAACTCAAGAACTTTGTTTATCTGATAAAATAAAAATATGATTTACCTTCAAGAATGACAATTTATGACACTTCTAGTGGAAAATTTGTGTCCAAACACTAAACATTAAAGGATGGTAGAACATCCCTATTCGACGGATGGAGCAGGTTGTGCCGGTGAAATCTTATGTAGAATAATGACAAGTTTTAGAAATTTATGAGAGGAGAAAATAACAAAGTCGGAGAAAATTCTTATCCCAACGAAAAAATAAAATACTTTTATTATATTTAACATATCATTTAAAATTTTTGTGACCTTGAGAGATATATGTAGAGAAATTTTGAAGACTTGAAGTAAAATTCTTTTTTATATGATTTTAATTAATATTGTAATTGTTAAACTACCACTTTTAAATATAAAAGTCTATGTTCGTTATTTTCATAAATTTTAGGGTTTTTTCATGTGACACTTGTTTACTCTTCTACTATATAAAGAGAGACAATAACTGTTATACTATAATTTTTATGTATAAAAACCTAGGCTTGTTATCTTGGAGTGCCTGAAATATTTCATTGAAAATTTATGCTCTCAATAATTTCATCTATGTAAATAAGACTAGTAAAATAATTTCAACTATGAAAACGGCTAGCAAAATAATTTTGTGTGAAGAAGGTTTGTAAGATAATTAAGGTATGAACAAGGCTAATACAAAATTTTAGCTTCATGATTATGTCAAGTATTAGTAATGCTAAATAATGTGATAGAGAACAACAAGTTTTTTGGTGTCAAGAAATGTGTTGAAAGTGTGGACGCCTAGCAAACTGGCCAAAGAAAGTTCATTTATGTGAACATTAGTAATCTTCTTCTTTGTTATATATATATATATATATATATACACACACACATATACTAGATTCATTGCAAGTGCGTCGCATATGGTAGCATCGTATTGAGATGCCTACAACTGTGAAACAGTATTTATATTATGTTTATCATAATATATCGCTAGAATTGTCTACATACTCCATTTTACCTAATTTAACCGCAACTGTATATCTATACTATATTTGTTCACTATCTTGGATAAAATAGTGTGTTTGAATGTTTTGAAGTCAATCAAATATAAGTTTGTAAATGGTAGTTTATTACTATCAACTAACTGGTCGTAACAAGATTCATAAAACTTGGAGTCGTAGCTTTAGATTATATGTGATATTATGTATTTTGCTCAAAGAAATTTTTACACTAAGCAACTGATCATTTGAAGGATTTTAATTGCTAATTATTCTGCGATATAATCAAAATTTGCCTTTCTATGGTTGTATTTATAAAAATGGATCGCCATGTACAATCGACAGACTATACTTTGTGACCATTGGAGTTGAGTAACCCGTTCTTCTTTGGGGACATCACTTATGAGAGTTATTTGTGGTACCTATCTTTTCCACTTATTTTATACATGGAAGAATGTCACTTTCACCCAAAACTACAACCATTTGCGTTCATACAAAAAATGTGACAAAATATGTGGTCTGTGGTACTTGAAAACCTGAGTGAAACAACTTAAGTCCCAATCTCTTGTCAAATCTCAATAAAAATGTGTAGGGACAATTCAGAACAACTGAGCCAAGCCACAAATGCCTATAAAGGTTAACAGGCACTGTTGTTGAATAACTTAAAGTACTTAACAGGTAGTCCTATTTCTAGTATCCTTATTTTGCCGAAGACATTGAAACAAATGAGAAATAGAAAAGGCAATACAAGAACAATAGAAATTGCAACAATGTGACTCCCACAAACAAAATTAGTTTCAAAATATGCAGTGATAGTAACCTGTTGATGAACCTCTACAAACAAAGAACTCCAAATATGAAAATACCCTTGACATGGAAGTTAATATATTATCTAGGAAGAAATTAGCAGAAGCATCTTGCCTAAAGCTATAAAACTAACCTCCAAAGCATTCTTAACAAAAAGTACCAAGATGATAGTGAACTGGATGAGATGCATGGCAAAAGCAGCATATAGGAGCACTTTGAGATGCAACCAACGAAACTTCACCATTTGAGTAAAGATAGAGATAGGTTGTCATGGTAGCTGGATTGACGATGGTCGTCCAGGTAGCCCACTTCTAAATCACTCTGTGAGAGAATGATTTTTATCATGGTCAAAATTTTTAGCAAACTCAACATTAGCTTGTGCAAAAACTTATACGTTCATGTCCCAAAATTAAACCTCTATCGTCAAAAATAACAAAGGATTGTAATCAAGAAAAGCCCCATACAGAAACAGATTACGGAGGTTTATACCCATTCTCTTGACTGAATCCCAGCTGATCTTGCAACAACACCAGATGAGAAATAGTAACACCTTAAGTCTCCATAGCAGAACTGGAGATGGAATTATTTTCATAATGCTCAGTGGTGTGTCTTCAAAAACACTATTAGGTTCAAGTGTAACAAAATTAGAAAGACTGCTTGTCTTCTACATTTTCGTAGATGTGGACTATTGGCTAGAGAATCCAAAAGACTTTTAAAAGTTTGTTAAAGTAGCATAGAGAATGAGTACGACAACGTAAACAACTAAGTTCACCCTAGAACAGAAAATTTGATGAGAATTGTGAAGGCTATCCCAATACTGATTCAACATTCAATTTCACAACCCAGAAGAGACTAATTTCGGGACATTTTAAAATTTTAATTGATAGAGTTAAGAGTATACATGTGGTTTCACTCACAAGGAATAATTCATTTAAGGATTAAGTCTATATTAACATAGGTAGAGGCACAAAGACATTAACGGTTGCACCAAATTTATGGTTGTTTGGTCTAATATGTCAAATAATTAGTGTTGGTGTAAGACTTAAGCCAGTATTTGTTTTTTTGGGAATTGATTTCCATTTGAGGGCCCTGTACAGGTTGCCAGAGTTTCCATTTGTGAACACCTATTAGTCCATTATATGCAAGCAGGCTACATAATATTATGCGGACAAGCACATAGGTGATTTAACACTGTATTACATATCTTTCACTCTAAAAGCATGATTCTAAAGTCGTCTCTGCTATATTGAACTATATGTTCAACCAAACTTAGTCTGATTGATTGTCACATTTAAAAAGAGTGAGCATGAGTTTGAGTAGCATGTTTGACCTCTTTGAAAATTTAGTATTAGTATGAATGTAAAATATCAGAACATTTTGTTCTTTTCAAGATATTATTTGGGTTTAATATAGTTGATGGGACTATTACAAATCTGTGCTAGCTGTATTATGAATATATTATGTGCAAACATAAACCTTTCTTTTTTTTAGAAAAGAAAAAATTCACACCAAGCAGAAGTAAATTTGTGATTTTTTACGGGGATGCACTGTGTGAAAGCCCTAGTCTGTGCAAAATAAAATCAACACATAGTGACATTTAGCCTTGGTTCTGTGCAAAGTAAAATCAACACATATACAGTGAGGTTGAGCAGTTGTAAGATGGGTGTGAGAGTAGATGCAATTTTTCATAATGGATAAGCATAAAACAAAGAGAACGAAACTTATATCATTTAATGTTGGCGTGAAATATTGTGAAAACCAATTTTAGTATTGGTGTGTGTCATCCTAGTAAAAATAGATATAATTGGGGTATGAATTGTGTTTTGTGGAGGAAGGCAAACTGGTATTGTAAATAATCTGCACAAAAAGTGGTGAACTGAAGGTGGTGCATACCTGTTGATTGCATTTTGATCTGTAGAATTTCACAACATCTAACTGTTGTTTGCATTCTGCAGGGTTTGTATGTTTCGTGAGAGTTTTCCATCAGTATCTGATATGCATCTAACAAAGGAGAGTATAAAACAAGTTATGCAGAAAGATGGCAGAGGGCAGAAAATATTCGAATAAACTTACAATTTATAATGGCAGAAAGGATTCCAGTAGTATAGTTTGATGTTGAGGAGAGCAAACAATAGTCGGATAAAAAAAGAAGAAGAAGAAAAAGAAGGTAACAAGAATCACACTAGGTGTTATGTTGGGAGAGGGTATCTGCATTTAGTTGATATATGTAGGGAAATTGAAGGTTTAAAAGTTGCATCATTTGGGGAAAAGATGGAACTCGTTGCAGCTGTAGGGTTAAGTAGTGACTGATCAGATTAGAGGAAGGGTTATTTTCATGCAAAGGGTAATTGAGTAATTTAGGAGTTATTTTTAAGTGAAGGTATTAAAGTAATTTAACTTTTGCTTGTTGGAGTTGATGATTTTAAGCTAGAATATATATATATAAAGAGAGAGTGACCCTTTCTCACTTTCTCTCTGTCTCTCCCTCTAATTAGTAATGATACTCCTTTAAAATTGAAGAAGCTTGTAGGGTTATCGTTCTGCAACAATTTATTCTATGCTCTTATTATTTTACAAGAAAAGGTGAACATGGAAAAGGGCTTCTTCAAAATGTTTTACCTTAAACCTAGTGCAAAATATATGGTATGGTACATGCCCCTCATGGTATTTCATTTTCAAAAATCTTTATTTAATTTCTTTCTTCTTATTTTGGAGATGTGAGCAGCAGATGTCGAAAGGAAAAGAGCTCGATAAAATTTAATCTGCAAAAGATAGATTCAATTATATCACAATCGAAAATCGAGTTTTACGACCAAATCCTAAGGCTTAGATGTGACACGGCGAATGGAAACCCGAAAAGGATCCCCAAATAATCCTCTTAAGCATGCATAGTACATCATTGGTTTTGCAGAAGCAATAAGAGATAAATAAGTACATAATACATAATTTCTAAGGGAAGTGAGGCTCTGGACTCACACTATGGGTGTGTGATAGGGAAGAGCATAAATATGAATCACATAGCAAATAAGTCTAAGGGGCGGGGTAGGT
Source organism: Solanum sejunctum (assembly GCA_025642045.1). Lineage (NCBI taxonomy): Eukaryota > Viridiplantae > Streptophyta > Magnoliopsida > Solanales > Solanaceae > Solanum > Solanum sejunctum. The sequence goes on from JAOTQJ010119143.1 coordinate 8,622, forward strand.
CTGACTCACACTACAGGGGCATTCAGGGACTTGGAACTTCCAACTTGTCAACATAGCAAACATTCACCACAAATGGGATAAGGGGACTAAGGGCATACTCTAACAATACATAGATATAATAAGAGTAAATCTCATAAGATAAACCAATGTATCCAACAACACATTTAACTTTGAATAGAGAGGGGGCTAAGACATCTCCTAGGCTCACCTTCAAAGATAGTATTCCAAAATAGAGTAGACTAAATAAAAGAGTGAAAGTAGACAAATGTTGTCTCTAGAGTGGAGGATTCAACAATAGCAATCTTCGAAATAATCGTCTAGCCATAAAGAGAAGGGTGAATAGGAGCTCCGGTCCCTACATGTTTAGATCAGTAGGCAGAAAGTATGCATTAGTACTTGGAATATACTAAGTATGCGGGGTATAATGTAACAAGGAACATAAGCCATAATAATCGAGATACATACTCATAATCAAAGGACATAAGCTCAATATGACATGTATAATCAATGCTTATGTTAAAACATGCATGAAGATAGTCAAACTTACATAATATATCATAAGATTAATCACAACTTACGTAACTTATAGAATAGGTAATGCACTAGATAACCCCTTCATGTAGGCACTAGATAATGCACAATATTAAATTGTGCATGAGGGTAAGGAATATAGCTTAGATCATAACCCATTCATGTAGATATTTGCCTTGTACTAGAGGGTGAGGAATATATCTTAGGTCATAACCACTTCTAGTATGCTTCACAATTCATATGAGAGTAAAACATAGAATAAGGGCTCAATAATTTACTTGAAAATAATAGAAGCTTTTCATAAGCTTAATACATGCTTTGGAGCCCATAAATTATCATAATGTGCTTGTTTTGAAATTGATGCAATAATCTTTCATCAACATAAAAATTCTTGTCAAGTAAATTTAGTTAAACATGGTGGGTATATGCGCATGTAGTTAAAATCATTGTCATGCCCTGGGAGGGTACCCTTGGCGTGGCCAGCACTTGAAGAGCCATTACTGATTCCCTAAGCGATCCACCTGCCTTTATCATCACATCAACTTGATAGTGGGAAAATAACTCAAATACAAAGGCATTATATGAAATAAAATGCAACTCAACTACTCATCGTATTTAGTAAATAAGTGTAGATACAAAATGCTCAACAATATCCTCTATTCAGTGTCTATCAAGCCTCTACTCAATAATGTAGATGGTGTCATAATAGGACATGAACACCACAAATCGAAGGAAGAAGATGTACTAGATCAACACAGAAAGTAAAAGGGCTCCTCTGGAAAGCAAGGAGGGCTCACCAACTCTGGAAGTGTACATATCTGGACCTCAATGCTACGTGGGTTGAAGTCCTCTATCACATGTATCTGTATCATAAACTGATGCAGGCCCAAATGGACTTCATTAAATGGAATATGCTGGTATGTAAAATATCTCAATAAAAGTAAAGCTCAACTTACTGACCTCGACTTAACAACTTATTCTCAAATCAGTTTATGCAAGTTTAGAGTAAATCATATTTTTAAAAGTAAGCACAATAGGAGCAGACTCATTGTAAAACATCATGCTCAATCAATGTTGCTTGGGAGTTTCTCTTAACTCACATCCTCATCTCACCACCTATAATTTGGTGGCTCATAATGAATTTGACGTCATTGCCACGCTCGCCCTTAACTTGTGTTAGGACCCGTAACGTAAGTTAAACTCCGAATGTGCTTAATTGGTTTGATTTAATAAAGTTTGGGACCAAATACAACATTTCTTCTAAGTTTGGTCCTTAAGAATAAAAATTATGTGGGGTCAAGGTATGTGTGGGTTTTTGATTGGCACAAGGGGAACATGTGTGCCTATATATACATGTATATCCATACAAGATCAACAACATTCTATACTTAGAAAAATTAGCCAAAAACTTGTTGAACAAGTTGTAGTAGCCTCGGGTTGCTACAGTAACTTCCAAAAAAAATTTGATTTTTTCGTGTTTTTGATTATTTGATGCTTCAAACTCGGTATATTGAAGCCCCTAAGTAGCGT
>JAOTQJ010119164.1:0-10682 GCA_025642045.1 Solanum sejunctum
TAGAACATAAGCTGTCCAGAATTTCCAGCTTAACATAATAGCATGTACTTCTTGTTTTATATGATGAAACCATACTATCAATATCTATATCTTAAACTATGTTAATAACATCAAATTCTGTTCATGATAAAGCCCAAAAACTATATATAAGTCACCAAAATAAAAGGCAAGTGTGCAGTGACTTTCTGGACACAAGCTGTCCAGAATTTCCAGCAAATTTTCAGCAAAGATACTATCATGTACTTCTTATTTTCATGAAGAAATCATGCTAAATACACAACTATACTTGCTTACCTTTTCCTTATAGGTTCTGGACTCCCTTCAACAGCCTTAGACAATTGAGTTTGCGGCTTGGTGAAGTCAATTATAGAGAGGACAAATGACTTTAAGAAATCTGAAACTTTATTTCCAAGTGGATAGAATTATTACTGCACTTTGATCCGTTTTTAAATATCAAATTATCCAAATTTGCCTCCCCCTTTAGACCTCATAATGACACCCATTAATAGTCTATTATTTTGGAATCTTATCCTCTAAAATTGGGCTTAATTCGGTCTCGAATATGATGGTCCTTTGCTGCCAATTTTAAACTTTCTTCTTAGTTGGTTTTGGGTCCAAATAGCCAAGTTGTTTGTAGTGTAATTATTAGACGTTTTAAAATTGTTCTAGGACTGAAAATAAGGTCCATTTATGATGCTTAAACATGGGCTGAAGTTACATCTTTAACACGGAATTTATTCATAATTGAACTTGAACAAATTTAGTGTCGAGTCTCGTCTCCGTTTAGCTATCAATTTTAATCTAAGAAAGTAGGTGACTAGCCTACTAGATTATTAAGTCATACAATGACCTCAATTCTTTAACTTAGTATAAGGCTAATATATCATCAATTTAACACCAACACATATACACCCTCAATCCTCTTAAGCATTTAGACTCACATATCGCCCGTTAAAACGAGATTCAAGCACTTTCAAGAATTGACGCTAATTTGACCCAACCATAACATGATTCATTTATATAGCTTTAGTACATGTAAAATGTGGGGTGTTACATCTATGCAAAATCGCTCTCTCTCACAAAAGTTATTCATGCATTATGCCTAATACCATAGGCTTTCCCAAATACTTATGAGTAATACCTTCAACTACTTGGACTAGGATCACTTTAGGACTTTCTAGGCTTGTAACACAGGCTCAGAGGGTTTTGGTATGGTATTTTGGGAACATAGTGATTAAATATTCTCCTTGATACTACATTTTTCCTACACTTTTTCCCTACCAACTCTATTATTTTCATCTTGTTCTCCATTTCTCCTATTTCAAGCTTTTCTGGGTACTTTCTTTTCATGTTTCAGCTTTTTGCATTGATTTTACACTTCATTTTTTTTGACTCACAACTAAGGAATCACTTATTCTTCTTGCACCTAGTATAATGTTTTCCCCTTTTCTCTGTTTCATTAACTTCTTCCTTATTCTTTTGTTTCACTCTTACACCAGCCACCCTCAACTTAGGCTTTTGGCTTGAGTTGAGGTACACAATATCCATCCTCTGAACCAGGGCCACTTTTGCTAGCCACCCTCAACATAGCTCTTTGCCTCAGTCAAGGTGTACAATGTTTAAGGAAAGACCATGGCAAATTTAAGGATTTTAAAACTAATAAGGCTAGTTTAATCAGGTTCTTACAAAGAATAGTCAGGTGTTAGGCTTAAACATTAAGAACAAGGGATATATTGAAATTTTGGTTGGTCTTTTAAGCTAAGTGGGCTTTTAAGAACAATGACCTAACATCCTTTCCTGAGCAAATCAATCTACAGTCTAACTAGAGTAACAATAATATTCTGAATTAGCACATAACACATGAATTTAGCAATATAACGCTCACAGCACATGGCACTGACCACATTATCAACAAAAGACTCTCAAATTATGCTTTTTATCTCAATTTATCCTTACTTATCAAAACAGACAATGTCAACATACCTAAACATGAATTGTTGCTATATAGACTACTAATCAAATTTTGGTGGGTATTATATCTCAAATAGAACACAAAAATATGTTATGTGCCACAGGTATTAGTATTATATGCTACTAATACTACCTAAGTATCCTAAACGTATCAGTTAAATTGAAATAAATATCACTGGAGAAAATGAACATAGGCAAGAAAATACCAGGATTAAAAATTGGGGTAGTTATGGACTCAAGCTACTCAAACTTTAGTGAGGCCTATAACTACCCAGAACCATTAAAACAAGGTGTGTTATCCCTGATGCATGCAATCAAAGCAAACTTAAGTATAAGGGGTCAAAAATCATACCTAGGTGCCTAACCACCGGTGTGGGGCTGAGTCTGACCACCCTCATCCAGTGTGGTAGTCTCCTTAGTAGTAGCACTCTTTCCGAAAGGGCCAGCACACCTCAAGCTCTCATACTCTCAAGCTTGTCATCTCTCCTCTTTCTATCTCGATGCTCTCAAGACAAGCTCAAGCTCCTCCTACTCTGTAAACTGTGTATATGTGCGTAGGACATATGGATTATCATCCTCTGTGTGGAGTCTATTCCTATGGGAAGGTTTAGGCTCATTAGGAGCAAGAAGACCACCAATAGCACTAGGGGTATGGTCTCTAATGGTGTCACTTATGCTGCTAGTGTTGCTATCATATTGGCCGAGAGTCACTGGATCTCTTTTTGAAGGGCTGTCAACTCAGATGGGCGGGTTGTGCTCAAGCTCTATTGTACCCTCACTTTGAAGGCATTAATGTGCGCATCTGTGATAGAGAGAGAATCTTAAATATTAGCGATGGTGAATGCCTGCATACTACCCTCCAAGTTTGTAATCGCCTGGCAAACCCATGGCCTAATCTGATGAACACAACATGATCCAGCCTCTACTCCAATGCCTATATAGACATGGCAGTAATGTAAACCATGTTCATAGGAGTAGCTTGTGATGATATAGCATATGGTATAGAAATAGAAGTGGTAGGCCCTCTATCCTTATTTGCCTTGGGTTGTGGGGGCCTATCCTTAGTAGTAGCAGTAGTGGCGATGGTATGTGGAACCTCAGGTGGTGGTCCTGAGGCGAACATATCTAGCATAGGAGTAGGCTGGTGTTGTGCTCACTGGAATGTCATTAGGTTCTCCTCAACCTTCATCAGGATAGCATCATGGTATGTTGGGCGTCAATTAGTAAGTTCAACTGGTATATGCTCTACACCCTCAACTCTAGATAGAGCCTGTATATCAACCAAGGGAAATGGATGGAGGTGGAACTCTTCAGGGCGGCCTCATAAATCTAATCAGTGATAGAGTAGGCCAAATTAATCTCACAACTAGCTAAGATGTTAGCAACTAACACTGCATACTCTGAAGTCAAGGTATTATCAACAAGAGTCAGCCAAATGCATTATCTAACATAACCATCACCCACCAAAACATGGTAGGGAAACTGAGTGTATCCTTGACAATAGTCTCCAAGTTTGTGGCGACCCATGTAGGTTTTAGACCCTGCTCAACAATGTAACCAGACACCCATCTCATCAAGTTGGGTCTATGCTCTGGAGATCTCATCACCAGCATGTCCCTCATTTATCCTACTCTGTAGTCGAATTTAGTAGTGGATATAGGGGTAGGAAACTCTATCCCAAATAGTATACAGCAGATGGTGGTCTCCAATATGTCCACCTATCGGCCCCTCACTCTTGTCTTGATCAGTCTAGGCTGAGCAAGAGGCTTCATCCCCTTGGGAAGAGTGTTGTGAATCATGACAGCATATGACACATAGAACTCCTTCACCATTGTCGTGAAGTATCGCCTGAGTGATCTGGTCAACCACTAAAGCTCGTCTCTATCATCGTGTCCTGGAGAATAGGGACACTATCGAGTCTAACTAAGATAACTTGGGGCTCCACATAAATGGAGTAGGCTGGCTTACTGTGTTTTGTTTGTTGTACATCCTCAGTATAAATAGTTTACATAGCTTTGATGGACCATCGACTAGTAAGAGCATTTAAAGGTGATTATCGGGCACTGCGGAGGACTCCATCTACGATCCATCTTCAGAGTCTAAATCAGAGTTGGAGTCCTCTCTAGATGGAGTTATCTAAATAGAATCACTCTTGCCGTGGCCTTCCTCATCAGACTAGGGAGTGAAGAAGGCAAGAGCCTAACTCTACCCAGCTCTGGCAACAGCTTTAGTTTGAGGTCTAGTAGCCTCTAGGTCTGGGTTGACACCAAGATCCTCTAATGATACTCTCGGGGTAGAAGACTGCTCATCCCCTGAAGACTCATCTATGAGCCTCCTCTATAGGGCCCTGATCTAGTCACATTTAGCTTTTGGAGCCATAGTACCTGAAACATGAACATTTATACACCTTGATTAGCCCCACAAATTAACAAATGGAATGAAAAAATAATTCAGACTGAGTGGCGAAAGAGTCTACGGAAGCACCTTTATGGGCCATAGTGGAGACTACGAGCCATAGAGTTTTTTCATAAAATAGTGGTAACAATAATTTTTGGTCACTGAAAAAGTCTATGAGACCATGTACGACTCGTAAAATTATTTACAAATCATGACTAAGTCAAAGAGAATTCCAGTGTCTGAATTTACTCCAGGCAGGCATCTATGAGACCTTTCTATAAGTCATAAAGTATTCTATGACTCGTACAAGGTCTCGTCTTATGGGTACTCAGAAACTCTAAGTTTTTCAAGTCTTACAAGAGGGGTAATTATTACTCGTGGAATGTTCCACGGGACATGAAAGCCACTCATACACAAGAAACTCAATCACCTGAGTTTCTAAGTCCATCACAATGGAACCCCCATATAACTTTTTCACCATTATTCTAATTAGCATCGAAGTTAAATGCACACACCCACATGATTTTCACACAACAACCAATACCCCAACATGCTATTCAACATGTATACCCCATCAAAAAATAATTAGACATGTTTCCCCAACCCTTCTGACCACGTATGAGCGATTTTACGGCAATACTATGCACCTATGTCATCACCCATAAAACTACACACACAATCAGTTCATCACACATGGTGGGTGATTCAATAGGTGCCCAACATAATATTCAAATCATACTATCAAGACAACGACAACCAATTTTGGACTTAGACACATATTCAAACATGGGCAATGCGATTCAATTAGCAATATGTCAATTTCACACATGGGTTTGTGTCTAAACTACCATCCCAAACATAATATTCAATTTAATCATACAAAATAGGTAAATTAAAGGTATTTGGTTAACCAAAGCCTTACTAAATTGTGTGACTAGATTGTAGAGGATGAAGGAGGTGAAGAGACACTAAAACCCTAGGTTGCCAGAAAATCTTCCTAGAAAATAGGGGAGTTGATTGTTGGTGGTGGTCAAAATTTCTTAGGGGTGGAGTATGACTAGGTAGTTTTTGTAATTTAGATATGAAATGGGGTCAATGTAATTTGACCCATTATTTATACCTTGACCGGGTCAACTAAAATCTAATAGGCTTGGACTTTACAAAACCCTAATTACTAGCCATAGAGTGTTTATAGCTCATGAATTATGTTTTCGTAGAACATCAAAATCCTAGTTTTCAACACTGGGTATCATAGACCAGTATATGAATTGCAGAGTTATGTACAACTCGTAGAGTTGGTCATAGAAAGCTCAACACTTACAAAATTTTTAGAAAACATACCTGGGCTCCATGAGCCCCATTCACAACTCGTAGTTTGATTTATGGATCATAAAGTTAGTCGTAGACTAGAGAGCACAATTTTTTGCTTATAAGAAATATCTACAAGATGGTGTATGGGTCGTAAAGTGTTTTATGACCCATAAGACTAGTCGTCGAGGTTCTTCCTGATGTTCTTCTTAGCCAAGATTGGCTGACTTAACCATGTAACTGCATATTCTTCATAAAACATACTGTTACCCTATATGTGACAACCCTATTGTCCATGTTTACAACTAAAATACAAGGAAAATAAATTATCTATGAGTCCAAAAACTAAAAATAATGCTGTAACTACACTATTAAATCAAAGACCTTAGGTTGCCTCCCATGTAGTGCTTTATTGTCGCGATATGACTTGGACAAATTGGTTACTTAGACTTCACCAACTTTCCTGACTTTGTTCTTCAAATCATCTAGCCGCTTCATAGACTGACAGATATTTAAGATAATCTATTAAGAGTTCAAGTTGAACCTGAGTTGACGGTCATTCGTATCCGCTAGTGCTTGCCCAGTGGACAAAAACGGTCTTCCCAATATAATTAGGACGTCGAGGTTGACTTCGCAATCTAGGATGACAAAGTATATGGGGAATATGAACTTCTCAAATTTGACCAGCACATCGTATAGGATTCTCAAAGGCTTATTCACCATATGCTCAATCATCAACAACTACATGCTCATCGGAGTAGGATCTCCTAATCCTAGTTTCTTGAACACCGGAAAGGGCATCACGTTAATGTTGGCACCTAAATCATATAGTTCCCTTGAAAACTCCACATATCTAATGGTGCAAGGTATGGTAAAAGCACCAGGATCATTTAATTTTCAAACCAAGGACCTTGTAGCAATAGCACTGCAATGCTGAAGTTCTTGGAAGAGCTCCTGATTCATAGTGCACTTCTTAGTAACCATGTCCTTCATGTACTTTGCATAAGCCACCATCTTATCCATTGCCTCAATGATAGGGATATTGATGGAGAGTTATTTTAGCATAAAGAGAAAATGCTTGAATTTGCCTTCGTCCACCCTCTTTTTGATTCTTTAAGGGAAGAGAGAAAGAGACCTACGAATGGGCTACAACTTCTGTGGTGTATCATTAGCTTCACTCACCACATCGTTGCTGTGGTTATGTTATTTGTTTGTATCCTTGGCTACAACTGTTTCCTCTCAAACATCATCCTCATCAATTGGCATAGGAGGATCAATGGTGCTCTTGCTACCATGAGTAGTAACCGCCATGTACTGCCCTTTTTTCTTAGGGTTCTGAACTTTGTTGCTCAGTAATATACTCCTCCGACACTGATTGAGTTGAGTCGACACTTGACCAAATAAGTGTTCAAGTTATTTTATAGCTATAGAATATACTAATTTTCTAATTAATGCTAGAAATCTCAGATTTCATACCCCTCAGAGTCTCATCCTATGTCTCAACTTTCTTCAACAGGAGATCAAACATCTCCACAATTCATGAGCTACTTGTACTTGGGTTATGGTTATACGGTGGCACATAGGGACCATTTCTTAAGCCCTCTCTACGACCCCAATCTGCATCTCTCTCTGGGCCCCTATTTCGGTCATAATATCGTTGTGGTTGTCCCTGAAAGCTCTATCTAGTTAAAGTTCTGATCTTGGTTTGTTTGACCTTGGCACCAATAGCGTTGATTTAGACCCTTGGATATTGGACTAGATACCCCTCTAGAAATAAAGCAATATCCTTCTCATAATAAGAGTCATCATATATGGGTGAACGTAGAGGTTGATGAACCACTGCATTGACTCACTTCTGGTTTTCCTTCATCATCACCTCCATACCCATGCAAATTTAGGCTAGCTCTTACATAATTTCTTCATTTATATTAGCTTGGTCTAAACTGATACTGACCGCGCATGAACTTTTGGTAGATGTTTTGTCTCTCTGCCCCCCTACACGATTAGTCTTGACCACTCTATCCATCCTTTTCGCAATCTTCACAAATGGTTGATCTAAGAACATGCATGCCATGATAGTGTCAAAATAAGCCTAATTGTTCTCATCAATGGCGCTGTAGAATCTGCACCAAGGTATCATCAACTATCTTGTGGTCTAGGACACTCCTCAAGAATTTGGTAAGCTCCTATATAGAACTAATTGAATAACTAGGAAGTTACTCAAAGTTGTTGATTTAGTCTTTCAACTTGATCTTCCTCGATCTGGGGAAGTACCTCTCCAAACAGGCCTTTTGTAATTTAGCCCAGCTAGTGATCAAACTCTGTAGGAGCTCAGATAGCCATAGAATTGCACTACCATTAAGAGACAATGGGATGACATGAAGTCCCACAATATCCATAGACAGATCCTATGTTCCCATCATCTCGTGCAAATGAATGCAATATTGTGCAGATGGCTATGAGGATCCTATGATGGTAATCTCACAAACAACCCACGGTTGTGTAGCTTCTGAGGTAACCTGCTTGAGACTACAAACTTTATGTCAGCCCTAGTGGTGGCAACACAATAGCCTTAGTCACTTTCATAGACATAGGATTCATCCCATATTGATTCAACTGATAAGCATTGGCGTTAAAATAATGTGGCTATGGAGCAATGTCCTCAAGAGGAGGTGGGTTCTCATGATTACCATTCTCATTTTCGTTTATATTTAAAGTTGCATTAGCTGCGTTATTAGCATTATCTTGGCCATTCTCCTCAATGTTATGCGAATCTCTAGGTCAAACGTAGTCAAGGGTCTACCTCGACATCATGTGTTGATCATACACTACACTTGCACCCTACAAAGAAACAAAAACAAAAAATGTTAAATGTGGGGAATAAGTCTAGTCATATGAATCAACTAAGTCTAGCCGTATTCCCCTGCAATGGCACTAAAACCATGATGGCACCCAAGTTATACATCTTTTTCAAGGATAAAGCGGTCTTTGTCAAGAAATAGAACCAACCTAAGGTTAGTGTCGAACGCAAGGGAATACGTAGGCTCAAGAGAATTTAATTACCATAATTTGACAGATTAACCAATTTAAGTCCCCCAAAAAGGGGTTTTTTGATAATCAATGGAAAAGTAAACCTAACTAACACAAGAGAGAAATCAATATAGAGAGCAACCACATGATTCCCTAACTTTGTATAAATGGATAACCTAGTTCGTTCCTAGTTAGTGGCATGCAAAACAATAAGTTAAGTTCACCAAACACTTTGATCTAGGGAGAGGTAAATTTAACTATTTTACTTGATCCATCTCCGTAGTGTGCATTACTGAGCCTTACCTATTAGTCCCAGTACAACCTCCCCTTGGCCTAGTTCAGTTGATTAGATGAGAACATATCAATCAAATTCTGTTAATTAATCTCATTTCATATTCATTACTACCTTGTCCAGTTAGTAATCCTAGGCGAGTTCTAATGTTGGACACCAATAGAAAACATGCATAACAAAGAGAATTAATTAATACATGCATGCACACTTTCCATGAATTATAAATTATCTGATTTTATATTATAAGTTCTTCATGGTTTCCATAACACTAGTTATGGATTTAGCTACTCATGATTTGTGTAGGTGCAAGACCTATGAGTTGGAATAACATAATAGAGCACTTACACAATTGAACTAAGTACAATCTAATCTAACTTTAAATAGAATCACAAGATTAAAGGTGAAATCAAAGTAAAAGTGTTCTCAAAACTCTCCAATGTTATTTCACTATTTTTCCTCTATAATTCTCAATTTCTCTATATACTCTGAGTAAACGTATGAAAAAAACCCTAAAAAACCTATTTATAATATTCAAAATACAAGTACTAAACATAGTGGGATAACTAGGTAGGCACACCTCACGAACAGGTTTATAGGCCATATTGCATTCCACTACCCTTAATTGAGGTCTCATGCAGTGTTGTTGGACAACTAACTGGACTTTAAGTCTACAATGCCCCCTTTTACAACCTGTAAAGTGGTTTATGACCCTTGGGAGTTTCGTCTGATATATCACAACCCAAACCTAGGTCCTAGATGTGACATGGCGAATGGGAATCTCAAAGAAAACCCAAACAAGACTCTTAGCATATCGTTTGCCATCCTTGGTTGTGAATGCATAGTTAAACCAAAAACACATAAATTATTGGGGATATAGGGCTTTGAACTCATGCTATGGGGATGTTATGGGAAGAGGATTAGCATGATGACATAGCAAATAGTATCTAAACGGTGGATAAGCTATGGTGAGGATAGGGACATGGGAATTTCATCTCATCATCAACATACAACAAGCATAGAAAGGGGAATAAAGACTAATGGAAGTCTTCCATAACATAAATATAAACATCATAGGAGTCAAGCTCGTCACATATATTCAACAACACCTCTAACATATTTGAGACGGGGGCCAAGACATATCCCGGGCTCACCCTCATAAGTAGATGTTCAAAGGTAACTAAGTCTTTTATATAGTATGGAAAGAAAGTGATTGTTGTCCCCTAAATGGAGAACTCACCAATAGAAATCTTCAAGTATGCTAACTATGCACGTGGAGGAGGATGAATAAGCGTTTCGGTCCCTACATGGTTAGATCATGTAGGCAAAAAGTATGCTTTAGTACTTTGAATGTACTAGTATGTGGGAATGCAATGCAAATAAGCATAATCATAAAATAGCAACAATATAATCATTTAAAAAATTTCTTAAGTCATGCAGCATGGGATAATACATATGAAAAGTAAGGAATGCAGGAGTAATTGATTTCATGATAAATACTTAAACATGGAATAATAAGAAATATAGATCATCATGCGAAAGAAAAATCATAATACATTTTAGTAATAACAAGCATCTACTTCAAGGGAAGGAACATCTTACAATAAGTGAACCATTAATAATCATAAAGAAGAATACTATGCATACTTAAAAAGTGAGAGTCATATGCCTTTAGGAGTAACAACAT
>JAOTQJ010119175.1:0-10681 GCA_025642045.1 Solanum sejunctum
TAGAGGTTGAGGTTAATCCCTTGTGAATTCGATCGTCTATCTCCCTACCAGGTATGTAAGGCTATCTAAAAATCATTTATTTAAAGTTATTCCATGTCCTTAGAACCAAGCTTAGCCAAGAACCAGGTCAACCTCATTCCTGTGAAGTACTGTGATATACTAAGGTTTTCTCACAAAATTTTTACTGAAATTTCTATTGCTATTTTTAGAATTGCATTGTTGAGCATGTTTCTTTACATCATAAAGTGTATTACAGTTACAAGAATCATGATTGATTGAGAATAATTTTCATAGCATGTTTTTACTTGCATGGAAGAATGATTAGTATGTAACTGGACTTATGTACAGTGAGATAACATGTTTTCTTGAGATTAAGTTATGAAATAAGTTCAGAAAAGCTAGTTTAAAGTAATCATTTACAGCCAAGGCTCCAAGCAGTATACTTTCAGTTTACCCATAGAGTGGGACATGTTTTTAGATATGAGCACAATGCATATTTTGAGAGTAGTATTGACCACCGAGGTGGGTACAAGTTCAGATAACTCCAATCCCATAAACTATGTAGTCAACATAGGATAGGATTGTACCAGAAGATAATTCCTCACTTGCCACTGAGATGATCAGCCTTGGGATGGATCCACTCCCCTAGTTTTTGTTCCTTACCTTGCAAACTATGAGACGGCCCTGACAGCGTGGGCAAGACGTTGTATCATCAGTAAGCTCATAGTGGTAGTTGTCGGTTAGAGAAACTCCCCAAAAAATAATGTTTATTATTTTACACACTGAGATTTTATCATATATTAATTCAAGTATTTCTCTCTGTTGTGTTGTATAATAAATTGAGTTGAGATATTTGTAAAGCTAAGTATTTGAGTATTATATTTTTATATATTTATTTGTGCTCATGAATGCATTAAAGTAAGTATTTCTTTTACATTAAGTTGTACCTCAAAACGAGTTTAAAAATATATTTTTTACTTGCATGACATATTTTTGTCTATTAAGCCATCTTAAAGTTCAAATTTAAAGTAACTATCCTATCCTTACTATGTTTTGGCCATCTTACATACCGTACATTCTACGCATTGACGCCTTTAGCACTGCATTATTTTATGATGCAGATTCTGGTATCCATGTTAGCAGATGTTCAGTGAGATAGTCCCCATCAGCAGTCAGCGAGGCCTCTTTGCATCCAGAGGAGCTCAAAAGCCTTTATTTATTTGTATTAATTTTAGTTGAGGTACCCATGAACCTACTCCAATGCCCTGTTCAGAGTCAGTACTTTAGAGAATTCATAGACTAGAAAAATATTATTTTAGTTATGTTTTTAAAATTGTTTGAGAGATTTTGAGTGAAAATGTACATATTGCTATTGTATATTTAATTTTGAGCCCATTCTAGTTCATTATGATATTAATGTCTTCCGCTGAGTAAGTTTGTTAGACCAAGTGGTTCGCTTAGGGACCAATGATGGTTCTCAAGTGCCAGTTACGTCTAGGGTGTAGACACAGAGCATGACAAATACTTCAACTATATTAAACATGTATGACCTACTCAAATCTGCAAATATTTAAACACTCAAAATACAAGAAAAGTTGGGTTACCTGAAGTCAACAATTAGTCTACCATCATCAAATTATTAATCTCAATAATCATACACATCATATAACCAAAACAAAAAAGAAGTCATTAATGACAAATCATTGGGAAGTCGAAAGAAGCTATTAAAGGAGGAGAAAAATTGAAACACACATAAGCAAACCACAAAGGGGAATAAAAAATTAGCAGGAGATGAACTAAATAAAAAATTAGCAATAAATAAATAAATAAAATAAAATTGAAGAAGCCGAGAAGGCACAAAGTATGAAAAGGCGAGGCCACGCACCATTTACATAGCAAAATTACCAAACTGCCTAAATGACATGCTTGAATAATTATGTGATATTATTTCTCGCAAACCAATCAACTTCACCAGATAAGTAGTAGTATAATAACATTGTTACTTGGTAGGGTGATGTCCAAATGAAAGAGTACTTGCTTCTCAAAATTCTTGCCCATGAGTGAATCCTGATTTTGGAACAAAGAATTCCATTGGATAAAATTTCTAACATTTCACCATTTACAAGGCTCAAAATGATAATTATACTTTTAAAAACATGATAAACATTAATTTAGAAAACCAAAAATGAACTATCCTTTGAGAAACTATTTTCATTGCATTAAGATCATGTACACAATCAGAGTTTTGCATCATTTTAGTATTACATAGTTGCTACCAGATTGATACAAAACAATCGATGAAAACAATTGAAATTAATGGAAAAAGAATGAGAAAATTTTCTTCTCTATATCTCATAAAGAAACTGTACATGCATTTATACCAAACAGAAAGAATAAAATCTGTTACAAAGCTACCAGCTATCCCATTTCCTATTAGTCCCTTTCTAACAAACTAATTTAAACTAGAATGTTTCTCTGGACAACTGTGAACATCTACCTAATTAATGATCAGGATTTGATAGATTAAGACCATGATCAGATGATGATGAACGACCTTGATCAATAAGTTCCTCTACTTCAACAATCTTCCTATGTTGATTTGCATCATTACCAATAGCCTTCCTCAAGTTGGAAAGGGAGAGAGCCACAACCAACTTGCCAATGATAGAATGATGAACAGCTCCAAATAATGGTTTAGTGAAGAGATTAGCAACTTGAAATCTGGACAGAACATAAGAGAGGGAAATAATACCAGCTAAAAATTGTTGGTGTACAAAGTGACAATCTCGCTCCATGTGTTTTTTATGCTAGTGGAAGATCGCATTTTTAGCGATATGGATTGCAACCTAACTCTTAGAGTGGAGAGTCACCGGTAATGACGGCGAAACAGACAAATCAGTGAGTAATCATACAAGCCAAGTGACCTTCGCGACCACTCGACGCATAGAACGATAAGAGACACTAAAGGCTGCTTTTTTGATTTCCAGGACACTGGAGAACCTCCAAGACTAACATAAAAAACCACTTATAGAGGGGCGGGTCTCTGGGAAATTACCCAAATCAAAATCACAATAAACAACAAGCTGAAGAGATAAAGAAGAGGACATAAACCAACCAAAACCCGAATCTCAAAGAATGTAACAGAGACAGTGATAAGCAGCAATAAGATGAGGCTGTCGAGGACTCTGCACATATAGACTAAGAGTTTGAATAGAATATGAAATATCTAGATACATATGGGTGAGAAAATTCAGTTTACCCAGGAACCAATGATATATGGTATTATCAGGCAAAAGATCACCTTCATCCATGCGTAATTTGTGAGCCAGATTTAGAGGAGAAGACATGAGTTCCAAATCATAACAAGAAAATTCAGTTAATCAATCCCAGGTAAACTTCTTCTAAGTGATGATCAAACCTTGTGTTGTCTTAAGTATTTCATACCCAAGAAATAATTAGCTTGACCTAGATCTTTGATTTGAAATACAGAGTGACAAAACAACTTCAAAGCAGATTGCTCATCAACATTACCACCAGTAATTAGGATGTCATCGACATAAACAACCATAATGGTAACCTGACTAGCAGCTAGTTTGGAGAATAATGAATAGTCATTCAAAGAACAATAATAACCCTTAAAAGTGAGGGCTGCTGCGAGCCTGACATACCACTGCCTAGAGGCTTGCTGCAACTCATAAAGAGGCTTTTTCATGAAACTAGTAATAGGGAAAAGGTGTTTATGACTGGAATTAGGAGAGAAAGGAAAGATTTATTCATGAAATCTAACATCTCTAGAAACAAACACCTTCATGGTGTTAACAAATTAAGAGTTTATATCCCTTTTTTCCAAAAGGGCATCCCA
Source organism: Solanum sejunctum (assembly GCA_025642045.1). Taxonomy (NCBI): domain Eukaryota; kingdom Viridiplantae; phylum Streptophyta; class Magnoliopsida; order Solanales; family Solanaceae; genus Solanum; species Solanum sejunctum. The sequence goes on from JAOTQJ010119175.1 coordinate 3,863, forward strand.
GAAAGATGCTTGGAATAGCTTTGGGATTAAACTTAGATCTTAATTGTGATATAGTGCAAGCATAGTGTCATGACCCACCACCATTCTTGCACTAAGGGGAAGAATCTAGAGCCTCTGGTGGTTTACGAAAAACTCTAGAACTATGTAGATATTTCTTGTAGTATGTAGACTTCTCAGACTTGTATAAAATCATGTAGAAAAATCTAGAAAATAGACTAAAGTGTAATTATAAAGGGACTTGTCATGTAAATATTATTTGCACTTTGGCCTCTTTCGAGTAGTATAAATAGAGGGAGCCATTTCATTTGGCAGCTATCCGGAAATCAAGTGTTCTAAAGCATTCTCCAAGCAATACACAAATCTTCTTTCTTATAAAAGCTCTTTTGTCTTCTCTTATCTAGCATTCCCTTACTGGTCTTAGTTGAAAAACTTACTAGTATTTACAAGATCGTGAAAGAGTCGTGAGCAAATCGACTAGTGGTGCATGGAAGTCTTAGTGAAAATTCTAAGCCCGTGACAACATGGTAGCAGAATAGGTCTACTAAGGGAAATCGTGGCAAGAGGAGGATATATTGACGCCGTCACTACCGCCAACGTCAAGGCAGATGTTTGCAAGAAGTGCCAAAAGGGAAAGAAGAACTCTAAGAAGGATAAATTGCTGATCGAACCCACACCAAGAGATGTTGTTACCACCCACTCACTCTCAACCACAGAGGTGAGTGATGGTGAGTGTGGCGAGGAGCATGCAAACGTCACCCCTAATATGGAGTGCTTGACAAAGGTAGAGGCTGCCCGCGAAGCGGTGGAATTCCTTGGCAAGCGCTTGAACGAGTTCAATGGCAAGTTCAAGACCATGGAGGAATTCACCCTTGAGGAAACTAATAATATCCGCAAGGACATGGATGGATAGAAAGCGGCCGAGGCTGAGGTGAAAGAAGTATGCACTTTCTTGGAGTACCGAGTCGCTGCGTTGGAGGGAAGGTTGATGGATATGATGGAGGCTATGAATGCTAGAGTCAAGGCACTTGAGAAAGTTATTGAGGAAGGGAGATATGCAACGCAGACCGTTGAACAAGAGGCCAAGATTGAGGCTCCCAAGCCACCTGACTTTAAAGGCACCCGAGATGCACAAGAGGTGGAGAACTTCTTGTGGCACTTAGAGAATTACTTCAAGTGCAACAAGGTGAAGAATGATGAGATGAAGATTAACATGGTCATGTTGTACTTAGCAGATATGGCTATGCTATAGTGGTAGTTCAACATTACCAAGATAGGGAAGGGGTTATGCACAATAGGCACGTGGGAAGAATTCAAGGTGGAGTTCAAGAAGGCCTTCTTCCCAAACAATGTCGTCTATAAAGCCAAGTGAAGGTTTAGGGAATTGAAGTAGACTGGCAGCATTCACACATATATAATGGAGTTCACAACCTTTACGCTTTAGATTCCCAACATAACAGAGAAAGATATGGTGTTTCACTTTATGGACGACCTACAGAACTAGGCAAGGACAGAGCTAGAGCAGAGACAGGTTTCCACCATTAACGATGCCATCTCCCAAGATGAGGCCCTGACGGACTTCAAGCATGATAGTGGCAAGGCCAAGAAGTTGAAGTGTAGCTAGGATAAAGGTGAGAGAGATCACGACAAGGGCAAGGAGCAGCACTCACCTAGGGGCCAAGAGCGAACAACATCAGGAAGTCCGGACGATAGGGTTATGCCAAGAATAAGGAGTAGTCGTATAAGGGAAGCAACTTCTACATTTGTAGAGGCCCACATTGGTATGCCATGTGCCCTTAAATGAAGAACCTTAGAGCCATCTTGAGCACAAGGCAAAGGAGTCAAAGGACCAAGGGCAGAGCTCGGGCACCACCCAGGTGGGTATGATTGGGTTATGTGCCACCACGGGAAAGCCAGCTGGTATGCAGGAGGCTTACCTAACTCAATATATGGACATGACCCTCAGTGGTAAACCGATACATGCCATGGTAGACATAGGCGCGGAGGCTAACATCATGACCAAGGCAGCAATAACAAAGTTGGTGCTGAGTTATAGTTCGAGCAACACCCGCCTCAAGACTGTCAATGCCCCATAGACACCTATATATGGAATATCCCACAGGGTAGACGTCTCTCTTGGGAAGTGGCAAGGTAAGATGAACTTTACTGTTGCCCCCTTAGTTATCTTTGATATCGTACTCGGGCAAGAGTTCTTCCGACAATGACACACCATGATAGACCCCAACCTCTAACATATGCTAGTATTAGAGCGGGAAGGGTCTTCCAGGGTCCCCTTGATTTAGATTCCAAAAATGGAAGACGTTGCCTAATTATCAGCTATGCAGATTGTGAAAGACCTAAAGAATAGGGAGCTTACATACTTAGCAACCATCATGAGTTCGTGTGAAGAAGATGGTGCTAAGGAAGCCTTACCACCATACATAGAGAAGGAGCTAGAAGAGCAGAAGGACGTCATGCCAAAAGAGCTACCAAAGCACTTGCCTCCTAGGCGGGAGGTTGATCATAAGATTGAGCTGGAGCTAGGGATAAGACCACTCGCCTACCCGCCTTACCATATAGCACTAACCGAACTAGAGGAGCTGAGGAAATAATTGAAAGACCTCCTCAAAACTAGCCACATCTGACCCTCCAAGGCACTATATGATGCACCAATGTTGTTTCAGAAGAAGAGAGATGGGTCATTGTACCTTTACATAGACTATCGGGTGCTAAATAAGGTAACTGTGAAAACATGTAAATATTATTTGCATTTTGGATCTTAGGAGTAGTATAAATAGAGGAGGCCATTTCGTTTGCCAACTATCCAGAAATCAAGTGTTCTAATGCATTCTCCAAGCAATACACAAATCTTGTTTCTTATAAAATCTCTCTTGTCTTCTCTTATCTAGCATTTCTTTAGCAGTCTTAGTTGAAAGGCTTACTAGTATATGCAAGATTGTGATAGAGTCATGCGCAAATCGACTAGTGCCGCATATAGGTCTTAGTGAAACTTCTAAGCTCGTGAAAATAGGCTAAACAACCAAAACATTTTAGGGAAACATATAAAAGAAGTTTGCCAAACATAATTTCATAAAGGGTTTTGAACTTAAGTACTTGAGAAGGGAACCTGTGTCACGCCCCAAAGTCTCGATAGGGCGAACTAGCACCCACTGCTGATAAGGCTCGGGAGATCCAACCTATATCTATGTGCTTTCTATACATGTTATAAGGGGTTTGTACGTTTGACATGCCTTTACCAAAATAAATAGTGATAACAAGCCAAAAAGAAAATATATATGACTAGGACATTGGGGCCACGGTGTTTAAAGTACTAGGCATGACCACACTTTAATTTACATAGTCTACAAAGCCTCTAGGTAAGAGAAAGTATCTAATAAGGGTTGGGACAGGCCCCGCCTCGACTAACTGTACAATATAATCACATAAGCTCTAGACACACACAAAGCCCCGGAGCAACCTGGAGCTTGCTATCAGCAGCTGGATATCCTGTACTCCTACTGGGGAGGTCTACTAGCACCTATACCTGCAACATGAAATGCAGGTCCCCCATAAGGGACGTCAGTATGGGATAATGTACTGAATATGTAAGGTAGGATATACTATATGTGAAGTAATAACTCAAATGAGACCATGCACTGGTGCAAGATTAGAGACCACCTTTGGTTATACTTTGGAATCATGTACTTTATGTTATTTATATTACTTTACCTTTACTGTATAATTTGTGCACATCTATAATATAAATAACCAACTAATCAGTGGTAATACTATATAGGGATCGTCCCTGGATAGGTTCTTCCTTAACTAGTCGGGCTACCACCCGTGATAGAATCATCCCTGGCTAGGTTATTCTTCCACCCCTTGGGCTGCCACCCATTAATAAACAATATACTTTACCTTTCAATTACCTTTGAGATAGTTCTTTTGTTGGTCACAATATTGGAGCTGTAGGACTATATATATAGCATATGACATGTAGATAATCATACAAGACAATATGATAATGAAAAAGAGTACGTTACACAAATAATAAAATGTGTATGAAATAGAACAACTCGTGGACTTTATTTAGTAACAAGAACCCATGTAACTTGGTATTCAAGCATGTATGCAGATTTGAAGGTGACTATGTATGGAAACATGTGAATATGTCAAAGAGTGGAGACATGGTTAATAGTTCTTTTGGAGTTGGCAAGTGCCTTTATGTGCCAATGAAGAATCTAAATTTCATGCCAAATAATACAAAATCAAGTAGCCTTACATACCTCGTTGTATGACCTTGTTACTACATCGAGATAACCTTTCCTTCCTACAAATACTTATCTATAGTATAGTAGGTGATAAAATTAGCATTAGCAGCCAATAGATATATCTTGGCAGCCCAATCACCAAAAAAATAACACACGAGCAGCAAGCGGACATTTATGAACCCGGGCATATTCCCTCAACCTTTCTGCCCCTAATCATATTCTTAAACATATTTTCTTGTACACACCATGTACAACCTGTTTTAGTGCCAGAATAGTCTTACAACAACCCACAAAACACAACACAAAATAATTCTACACAACCTACAAATAGACAACATAACGTTACCTTCCTTCGCTACATTTTGATGTCGACAATTCCAAACCTATTCCAACTCTAACAAAACTGTTCCAACAACATTTACATATGAAAACAGACCTAAAATAGTCCTCTAATATCACTCAAGAAGTCATGAAGTATGTGAGCCAATAACCTTCCATCTAACAGTCCACAAGTTCCAATCAACTTTATATTTAAGATAGCATAATAAAACTCGTTTGTTAAATAAAATCAAAATCAGGGTAGCAACCTTATAGTAATATTTATAACTCAAACTATATTAATAACATCAATTTCTCTTCATAAAATAGGCTACAAACCATAGAAAAGTCACTAAAATAAAAGGCAAGTGTGCATAACTTTCTAAATACATGCTGTCCCAAATTTCTAGCACAAATATACTAGCATATACTTGTTGTTTTTCATAAGAAAACCATACTAAATACATGTGTAAACTTACTTACCACTAACTTTAAGGTGTATGGATTTTTCAAGAACCCTAGAAGTCCCCTTGTAGCTGCTAGCGAGGTCAAGAAAAAAAAACGCCAAAGTTTTGAGAAAGCTGAATTTTCTTTCCAAGTCTACGAGTGAAAACATATTGCTGCTTAAAACCCCTTTTTATAGGACTAATTTGGCCGCCTTTCTTTTGACATTTTGACCACTTAATACCACACATTATCAAGCTGGTTATCCAGCATCTTGACCATTACACTTGCCTAAATGGGTCTCCAAGTTGATGGGCTTGGGCTGTCTATTTTCCAACTTTTCATTCACTTAGTTTTGGCCCAATTAGACAATTGGGTTGTGGTACACTTGAAACCTTTTATTATACTTCTTGGGCTGAAAATGTAGTCTATTTATGATGCAAAAATATGGGCTAAAGTCACACTCTTAACACGAACTTTATTCATATTCGGACTTGGACAAATTCGACGTCGAGCCTCATCTCCGTTTGGCTAGCAAATTTAAGCTAAGCAAGTAGGTGACTCACCTGCTTGCTTACTAAGACCTACAAGCACCTCAATTCTCTTACTTCATTTAAGGCCATGATCTCTTCAATGACACAAAATACGTATACACTCGACCCTCTTAAGCGTTAGAGGCACATATCCCCCCTATAACATAAGATTCGAGCACTTTTAAAAATAGGCGCTAATTTGACCAATCATATCATGTTTTATTTGCATTGTACTAGTAGTGTAAGGGGTGGGGTGTCACATCCTCCTCCCCTTAGGAACATTCATCTTGGAATGTTAGCACAATTGGATAGCTTAACCAAGTTTAAACCTTTATTTACACAAATTTTAGACAACACATTAAGTATTCAATCACACGTACCTATTAGTGTCCCAATTCTGTATGTTGGGCTTCCTCTTTAGCTTCAAATAAGTAAGGGTACTTTGATTTCATCGCGTTCTCTGCCTCCCATGTTATTTCTTCCGCTTGCTGGTTTCTAAGGTACTTTTACTAAAATTATTTCTTTATTCCTTAGCTTCTTAACTTGATGATCTAAAATAGCAATAGATACCTCTTCATATGTGAGATCACCTATATCCTGTACATCCTCAATGGGAGTGATTTGAGATGGATCACCTATGCAGTTTTGATGCATTGAGATATGAAAAACTGGATGAACCACTGAAAGCTCTTGGAGTATCTCTAGTTCATATGCAATCTGTCCAAACCTCTTAATTATTTGATATGGTCCTATGTAACATGGGCGCAATTTTCCTTTGTTATCGAATCTCATAATCCCTTTCATTGGAGACACCTTTAAAAATACCCAATCCCGTACTGAGAATTCTAGCCCTCTCCTTCTAGTATTTGCATATGATTTATGGTGACTTTGGGCTTTTTCTAGTCGCTGCTATATCACCTTAACTTTTTTCCATAGCCTATTGTACTAGCTCTGGCCTAAGCAAGGTGGTTTCACCCACTTCAAACCATACAATTTATGACCTACATTTTCTTCCATACAAAGCTTCGTAAGGTGTCATCTTGATACTCACATGGTAGCTGTTATTATAGGCAAATTCAATAAGTGGCAAATGGTCTACCCAACTACCCTTGAAGTCCAATGCACAAGCTCGCAACATATCTTCAAGTGTCTGAATGATGCGTTCGGCTTGATTGTCTATTTGGGGGTGGAATGCTGTACTCAAATTCAGTTGTGTCCCTAAACTCCTTTAGAAGGACTTCCAAAACTTTGCAGTG
>JAOTQJ010119196.1:0-10680 GCA_025642045.1 Solanum sejunctum
TATTCGGTCCCAAACTTTATTAAATCGAACCAATTAAGGACGTTCGGGGTTTAAATTACGTTACGGGTCCTAACATCATCTGTTTTTCATTATTTTTTGGATCGAGTTGGAATTATTGATATATCCAATATATTATATGAATATTGTATGTGATATATTACTGAGTTAAAATTACATGTATCTATTTATTAGTGTATCTAATTAATTATATTGTATATAAATAAATATACACATGTATTAAAGATTTTTGTACGTATCTGTCATATTATTGATGTATGTCACATTATTTAGTTAAATTTATATGTACTTTAGTTTTTAATTAGTATACCTGATTAAGTATATATGTCTCTGATAAAATATATGCACGTATGTGAATAATAATTCATTAATCTGAGTTAAGTAGTTTAAACTTTGTTATATTATCAAAAAATAAATAAATTTAATTTTTTTAAGAGTTATAATATGTCATATCCTTTAAAGTTGTTACTAGTTTGATATTCTCCTTATTTAATGGTTTTCACTTATATCTCTCAATTAGACATCTTCCTTTACTAACGACTTTTAATTATATCTTCTAATTAAATGAACTAATTGATATGTGCATCTTGGATACATATATTTGAAAAAAGTATATAAGTGTATCCAAAATTCAAAATATAGTAAGAAATATAATATTGTAAACTAACTTGAATTTAAATAATCAGTTTCTAAAATAATAAGATTTGTGTAAGTTATCGTTAATAATTTGTTGGTTGAGATTGAAATTGACCCGTCGTATTTCATTATCATCCCTATACCTAATGAAGAGTGAAAAAATCTTTTTATCAGTGATAGGATGATGACGATTAAGCTAAGTATTGATAGATTTATTGTGAATTATCATTAATACTTATGAGCCTCAAGTGGATTTGGAGGAGGAAGTCAAACATCTCTTTTAGGAGAATTTGAATGAGGCAGTGAGACATATACCGATCATCAACAAAATTTTCATTGGTAGAGATTTCAATGGTCACATCAAATTTTAGTATTTTTTTAATGAGGTTCATGAAGGCTTTGATTTTGCGGAGAGGAACGAAGGTGGGAAATCACTTTTGAATTTTGCTAAAGCCTTTGAGTTAGTCATTGCTAAATTATATTAATTTTCAAAAATAAAAAATTATTTGATTATTTTTCGTAGTACAGTATCTAAGACTCAGATATATTACTTATTAATAGAAGTATATATAAGGATTGCAAGGTTATTTTGAGTGAAAATATTACTGCCCAATATAGATTTTTGATGATGGACTTGAAGATTAAGAGGGATTGGAGGAAGAAGACTTTTTTTATAATCGATCAAGGATTACATAGGGGCATAGCTCCTACCCTTTCTCAAGATTGGGGACAAGTTGATTAGCTTGGGAACTTGGAGTAGTAGTAGGGATATAGATAACGAGTTGATTGGTTGCATTAGAAAAGTAGCTACTAAGGTTCTAGGCGTTTTGAGAGTGATCTTTGGTGGTTGTCAAGGATATTGGTGGTGGAATGAAGAAGTTCAAGACAAGTAAAATTAAAAAAATTGCCTATATGAAGTGGTTGGAACATCTGGAAGCGGATGAGAAGTGGACGCTTATGGATATCTATAAGACGATAAAGACACAAGTGAAGTTCCCAATGGCGAGATCTAAGACGACAGCTTTTGAACGTTTCTATGCTGAACTATGGAAAAAAGGCTGAAGATAAAATATTGTACAGGCTTGCAAAAGAAAATCTTGTGACATAGATCAAGTAAAGTGTATCAAAGATGAGGAAGGAGAGGTATTGGTGGAAGAGATTTCCATTAAGCAGAAGTGGCAAGCATACTTCTATAAATTTTAAATAGGAAAGGATCATAGACATTGTGTTAGACGATTTGATGTAATCTGATAGTCTTTGAGATTTTAAATAATGCATATATTTTAGGATTGAGGAGGTTAGATGTTCTATTAATGGAACAAGCAGAGGGAGAGAGATCAAACCCATGAAATTCTAATTTTAGAAGAGCATTGATAAGGCAGGTATGAAATGGTTAACTAGGTTGTTTAATGTTATTTTGAAGACATCTAAGATGTCTGACGAATGAAGTTGGAGTACAATGATTTCAGTGTATAAAAACAAGGGTGATATACAAAACTTTAACAATTATAGGGATACCAAATTGCTAAGCTACACTATGAAGATCTTTAGAGAGTTGTGGAGATGGGGATAAGGAAAGGAGTCCATTTTAGAGAATCAGTTCAAGTTAATGTTGAGGCAATCAACTACTAAAAGTAATCTATCTTGTGCGGAGACTAGTGGAGAAATATAAAGAAAGAAATAAACACCTTTATATAGTACTCATTAATCTTGATAAGGCATATGACAAAATGCCAGGGAATGTTCTTTGGAGGTGTCTGGATGCTAATGATATACCGATGGTGTATATTAGAGTAATAAAAGATATATATGGTGAAGCTAAGACTTGGATTAGAATGGTGGCAGGAGACTTAGAGCATTTTTTTAAATAAGATGGGACTATCCAAGGATATGTACTAAGCCTTTTTCTTTTTACTTTGCTGATGGATGAGATGACACTATTCAGGAGGAGGTTCCAAGGTGTATGTTATTCGCAAATGATATAGTACTTATTGATGAGACACGAGATAAAGTTAATGATAGATTGCAGGTTTGAAGACAAACTCTGGAGTTCAAAGAATTAAAATTGAGCAGGACCAAAATAGAATTCTTAAAGTGTAAATCCAGTATTGCGATAGATGATGGGGATATGGAAGTGAGGCTTAGCACTCAACTAATTTTCAAGAGAGAAAGCTTTAAATATTTTGGGCCCATCATTGAGAGTAGTGAGGACATCGACAATGATGTCATGCATCACGGTATGAATGATATAGAGGCATATTTTTAGAGTATTGTGTAATAAGAAGGCACCACCTAAATTTAAAGGTAAGTTCTATGGATGATAGGTTGTCACGCCCCGGAGGATATCCTAGACGTGGTTGACACTCAAAGACTATTGCTAATCCCCAAGCGAACCACTTGGCCTCATCACATTCATTCATTCAACATAACTTAACGAATCAACGAAATACTATGACAGTAAGAAGTAGACAGTCTAAGTCTCAAATATCATATCAAATAAATAGGCTAGTATGAAAGAAACTAGCTCAACAAAATCTCAGCATCAATAACTCAACTCTAGTCTATAAAGTCTCTATCACTATCAAATGGTGGCAATGACAGGCTCAAGACTACCTCAACTCAAGATTAAAGCTAGTCTAAATCAAATCTGACTCTATAAAGCTAAATGAAAATAAAACAAGATCCTCCAAAGTAAGGGAGGTTCACCAACTCAGTTGAATACAAAGATCCTCAATTGTGCGCCTGTTGACGATCTCTAGTACTTGCCTCTGCATCATAAAATGATGCAGTCTAAAAGGGACGTCAGTACGTGGAATGTACGAGTATGTAAAATTGCTAAATGAAATAGAAATAGGTAGAATAATATAAAAATAATATCAACTCAGAATATACTCAATTAGAATATCAAATGTCTATTTAAAGCAAGAATATAGAGTAGATAAGTGACCTACCAACCAATCAAACCTTATCAATCAACTCAACTTAATGAAACGTCAACTCAACTCAACTTGACTCAGAGTGATAAATGTGGGGACTATCTAGGAGTTTTTCTTATCCGACAGTAATCACTTATGAGCCAGTGATTATACAACAATTCCGCTTATATTGCCACAATCATTCTGTACTTGCCAAGTAAAAAACGAATCAAATCCACTAGGGTTCCAGCCTCAACAAGTCCTCTATTGCTTTTAGGGACTTCAACTCAAGAGAGAACCTCAATGTAATGGTTCTAATCCTCATCTACACTTGGCAACGTAGTTAATGAGTGCGAGTTGGACTTATTCTTACTCATTTCACTGCTCGATACTCCTCTAAAGACTCAATGCTCATAAGACTCCTCCATATCTTAATCAAATCATCTCAAATAGTCTTATGAAGGCACTCATCAACTCAATTAGTCTCATGAAAACTCTCATTATCTCATTAACTCAACTCAATAGGGCCTTTCGGCCTAATATCTCAATCAACTCATCAACTCAATGCTCATTAAATAACTCAAGGACTCAGATCAATCATTAAGAGGAAATCATTTAGACAAGACTCTAGAGTTCATTTATGAATACTCATAGGATCATAAAGATCAATTAACTCAACATCATATTCACATCAAGATTACCATCAATATACTCAAGTCAAGGCTCTAGACTCCATCCCTAGACTTATTCATGCATGCTTTCATAAAATAACATATAGGGTTATACAATAACTCATGAAAAGTATGTAATGTGTACATGATGATGATCATCAACATATGAAAATACATGTAATGTGTACATAATTTTCAAGAAAATATTCAAGAATCATGTATGTAGAATTATAGGACTCTAAACTCCTCTATTTCCATCAATGGGGAACATAGAAGGATAATTTCATGTTTTAGTTTAGCCTTACATACTTAATGTGAAGCTTTTGACAATCAATCCTCAAGAACTCCTCGAATTTATGCTCTTCTTCTCTTCTCTTTAGCCCTATTCTTTTTTAAGAACTTAGAATGGCTTAGCAATGAGGTTTAAAACCCTTTTTACACTCAAAATAACTCATTTAGATAGTAGTTTAAGTTTAGGAGGGGTTGAGAAAGATCTGGAATACCCCTCATGAAATTTTGAAAAATAGTTTGCCTTGGGGTATAGGGGTCCGCAACGCGTATATGTAACTTTTTGGTGTTTTTCGCTGAAAATTCTCCAAATGAGGTTTCTAATAATCTAGTAAAAAAATTTTGGACAAAATCTAAGTGTAGGTCTGTGGCAGGTGTGTGTTGCACACCTGTCTCGCAGTTATTCTGGAATCCATTTTTATATTAAAAATTATCTTTTGATTCGGTTGCTCTAAAAATCAAGCTAGACCAGTCTCCTACTTAATTTTTCATGTTATTTGCATATCTGGCCTCAAATTTGCCATCAGAGCATGGAAAAATATGTTATGCGCACATCTCTCCTCTAGGAGTATTTTGGTAATTTTACTAGGCATTACATGGTTAAACTGTCTTTTTTATATAGGATGGAGTATAGGCTTGTCAAAAATCTATATGTTCAGAAGACACATGCTATAGAGATGAGGATATTGAGATGGATATATGGACATATTAAGAGTGACAAGATCAGGAATGAGGTTATTTGAGAGAAGATAGAGGTGACCTCCGTGATAGAGAAAATGAGAGAAGCAAGATTAAGATAGTTTGGGCAGGCGTGAGAGATTGAACTTAGGAGTTACGTGGAGACGTAGGGTAGACCAAACAAGTATTAGGAAGAGGTGATTAGACATGATGTAGCATAACTTTATATCACTGGGGACATGACCTTAGATAGAAAGAAATGGATGTTGTGTATTAGCGTAAAGGTTAGTAGGGATAAATATTGTCTATACATGAGTTTAGATTTGTCATAGGATTAATTCTACTATTATGGTGGTGATGGTATTGCTTTTTAAGTATTTTGCTACTTTTATAAATTTTTCTTATAGTATTGACTCTATATTTACTATTTTCTTCTTTTACTTGGAGCAGATACATTCGAGAGTATTTTTGAAACAACCTCTCTATCTGCATGAGGTAGTGGTAAGGCATGCATACACCCTACCTCCCCCAAATCCTACTTTATTGAATTTCACTAGGTATGTTGTTATGTATGCATTTCATGATGTTCATATAAATCTTGTATTTAAAATTTTATGACTAACTTAATATTAAACTATACTGATTTGAAAAAAATAAATTAATTTTTTTATAATATTAGTTTTTTAAAAAAAATTTAGTGGTTGGTACACCATTTTGTTAATATTAAAAAATAAAAAAATTACAGATTTACACTACATATATTATCAAAATCTCTAATATTCCCTACTATATAAATAAATTACCTAAATCTCAATTTTTTTCATTCTCTCTTTTTACATCAGATACCTAGAATAAGTCAATTAATCCATTAATATTGTCACGCCTAATTTGTAGCAAAAATTGTCTAATCAGTGTCAATCATTATATCACAATTAATTTCAAATTCAAAGTTTAGTAATTTTTTTGGGAATGTCGTGTATATTGAAGAGGTTGTCTTCTTTACTCTTCATCTTTAGAACGATTTCGCCCTACTTTTTTTTAAATTTTTCACTAGTATCAGTACTCTCATTGATGCTCAACCATCTTTCAAGATTTACACAAGAAGCTCGCGGTTGTGGCAATCCTCAATCACTGCATGAATACCCAATAGCCGAGGTTCAAGAAGTCTCTCTCAAGGACGACTTGGCAGTTGAAATTGAAAACCTCAATTAAAAAATCACATGCAAAGAAAAAGAAAAGAGATGAACCCATTACCCAACGTTCTTCCCTACCAAAGGTGAGTTTTTTAACCTAAATTGAGACTTTAATATATTTTTCTAGAAATTAATTGTTATTTGAGTTGATTTTGCTGGAAATACATTGTATGCATACATAAATCTATGTTCATGTAGGTGATAATCATGAAAATTAAGTATATCAATATTTTTTATGAACTAGTTCTTGATACAGTTAATCACAAGTCATACTATTTATACTTTTTATAGTATTAAGTATTTTGTGGGCTCCTGATTCATTTATCAAAATTATGTTATATTGACAACCCACAAGAAAATCTTTTAAAACAAGTATCAAATCTTTAGGAAGCTTATTAAATCAAGTATCAACTAACTGAAAATATATGCAATCCAAGTATCAACTTATAAGAAAGTCATATAAACACAGTAACAAGTCATAGAAAAAGCCAATTAAATTAAGTATCAATTCACTAAAAAAAATCCCTTAAACCAAGTATCAATTAATAGATAAAGCATTGCAATTCAAGTATCAACTCATACTAATGCACTACAAACCAAGTTCAACTAAATAAAATCCTTAATTAAGCCAAGTGTTAATTAACCTGATAAAGCTATGCAATCCAAGTATGAACTCATAAGAAAGCAATATAGACTAAGTATCACCTTGTAGAAAAGCCCAATTAAACCAGATATTAACTCAATAAATTCTCTCTCCCCCCCCCCTCCCCCCACACCTCCCCCATTAAAACAAGTATCAACAAATAGATTAGGTCATATGATCCAAGTATAAACTCATAAGAAAGCCATGTAGACCAAGTATCAACTCATAGAAAAATCATGCTTACATTGAATCAATTTTTATTATATTTACAGTTATTATTATCATAATAAGTATCAATTGTTTTATTTTATTGAATAAATTTGTACCATAATAAGTATCAATTTTGCAGGGATTGTGGGTTATTTGTTGTTGCATGCACTGAGTACATCAGTGATGGAATCCCAGTCCCAATGCATGCTCTAGATGTTGAGTACCTTCGAAGGAGATATGTCATACTGCTACAAAAATATGGCATTGACAAGGCATGCGATGGATACGTTAGTGAAAAATGACGATTCACCCAAGTTTAGGGATCAATTCATTACGCTCGATAGTGATAGACTGATCGATATTTCTTAATTTTCATGTTTGTAACATCCAAGTATCTTTTTCAGAAATAACTGTCTAGACTATTTAGACAAAACTATGTGTTACCTTTTTTTAATATTAAATTGCTACCTTAATGTTTATTGGAAGTTTCCAAAATTGTTTTTGATGTTCAATAGAGATGTGTTAATAATTTTGGTACTTCATTACAGATGGTACTTGCAGTTGGTTTATAAATTTCAATCTTTGTTTTTGCACTACGAATTTTAGCATTTACATTTCTTGATGCTCCATGATAATTGTATGCAACGTTTAAGCAATTTTATTAATAGTTGATACTTAAACTAGTCTACAAATTTTCATTCTTGAAAATTGAATTACACAAGATACCCGTCCATTAAACCGATTTTCTGTGCTGTCACTTGATACTTGAATAAATATCAACTAGTACATCACCATTTAATTTACAATTTAGTTAATTGATACCTTATAAGTTAAATTTGTTTAAGTTTTTTTAAAAATTAGTTTTAGTTTCTGGACTTATGACATTTAAATGAACAAAATAAATGGTACATAATCAAGTATCAACATTTATATATCCACATGTATGCATCAAGTTAACATTCAAATTTTTAACACATATCTAATTTTTTCTCATATAGGTATTATTTTGTTAATCTTATTAGTATTTATATTGTTGTCATCTTAGTACTTCTATTTGATATTAATAAAACATGAAAAATTATCATTTTCTCATGATATATTACGAATCATAGAACTAAATAACATATAAGAACTAAATTAGACATAGTTAACATTGCAAATTTATTTGTCGAAATGAAATATTTTTCCACAATTATAGTTCCTACTATCACAAATAAGTCTGTAACTATCCTTCAACTTATCACTTTTCCTTCGGATAAAAAGTATACGTCCTTCTATTGTGGCCTTCAGGACCACAACACCCACAACAATTCGTGCTTGCGCTTTTATTTCACCTGCGCTTTTCTTTTTTCCTTTTCTTGGTATTTCAAGTATCCTTTTGTACTTTGGTGGAAGGACAACTTCAACTACAACATCTTTCAATGTAGATCAATCTCTCTTATCGGGCATTGGAATCATTGGGACCTCATATGTATACGTCAATGCTTTCGATTTGTAATTATTAGAGCAATATGTATGCGTGTTGTCTGCATGATGCCTTCATTATCCAAGCTCAATCATCCGAGGAGCATTTCAACACATAGCTACAAAAATTATTTAAGTCATTAAAAGTGAAAAAACATTCCAAGTATCCAAAAATGTTTGTTTATAGTTCTTCATACTATTTTGAGAATCATCACCAATTAAAACATAAAAATCATACAAAATATAGATAAATCAAAAATCAATAATGTCAATCAAGATGGAGAATACTCAAAAGAACAACATTTTACTTTGTTTGTTTCTCCCAGTGCTTCTAGCAAAAATTACCCATTTTTGTTAAATTTGCAAACAACTATCATACCGTTTAGACTTATTTTGGTACTTCTAAAGAACATTGTCAACCAAATATGGCATCATAGGAAAATATTATCAACCAAGTATCAAATATCAATTTTATTTGAAAATACACATATTCAAGTATCAATTAACATCATAAAGCACACAAACATTAAGTATCTAGCCTATGCAATTTCAAACACCTACAACATACATAAATCTAGTATCATTTATACACATTCCAGTTTCAAATATAATCAAATAAATTCACACAAATTCAATTAAATTCAAGTATCAATTACAATCATTAAAAAAAATACAGAATCATACATCATACGTACCTTTTGTTGTCCAATCTTTTTACTTTGAAATTGCACCCTCTATCAATCTTATACTTCCCCATTATGGTTATCAGGGTCGCTTTATCCTTATACAATTGTCTCTCTTTGACTTCGACATTTCTTGACATACTGAAAAGATTTGATACTTCTATTCCATGTTCAAAACAAGACTCACCTTTCCCAAACTCTACAGACCCAATCACATTTGTATCGTGTTGTGTTACTTCATCACAGGCAATTGACCAATTAATTCCATCAAACATCTCAGTATCATCAACATCCAAATCAGTAGTATCCATGCATAATGGATAATTTTCAAAGTCGGATTCTCTCTTTTAATCTCAATATACAGCTTCACACCCATATCCTTTCTAATAGTTATAGGAGAGAAACTACCTTGATAATCAACATCGGATTCCTATTTTTCGGAATGACGTAGTAAAACTAATACGTTCATAGCTTTCCTAATGATCTTCTCTAAAAAAATTGAAATCAATATCGCCCTTTCAAATTGTTTGAACGAAAAATTGCAGAAATTTTTTTGAATTTTAGAAATATGATTCTGTTATGCGTGCATATCTTCTGTCAATAACAACTCAACGCAATTAATGAGCCAATTAATTAAATTTTTCAGTTGACGCTCGAATTATGCGTAACTAATTGGACTCCTTCCTATTATTTCGTTAAGTATCAGACGAAAATTAAAATATTCCGCATGAATAAAATTTCTGCAATTTTAGGTAATTTTAGAAATAATTAATATAAAAGAAAATTATCAGTTTACAATATGAAATTTATATAACTTTTGCTAAAAAAAATATACATCTTTTTCAATCATGGATCATACAAAAAATAAGCAAAAATAGTCCAAGGCTACATTTTGTTCGGTCCGGACTAATATCAGTAGTCTTGCTCTTATTTAATTATATACTCTTCCAAGTCTAGAAGAAAGATACTTTTATCTGACTGTTGTCAGAATCTCCATTTCCACCGTCTCCTTTTGTAGGTCACATATATATATATATATATATATATATATATATATATATAAATAATGATCATTTCAATCACTATATCATGCGTTTTCGAAAGAGATGTTAGATAGCAGGCTATCTTCTGAAATCTAAGAGTCTATAGTGAAAGGATCTCTTTAAACTGACCATTGTGTCCTTTTTAAAAAAAAATAAAAAAATCAATAGAATAAGGATTCAAGTAGTAGATTAAAGCATTTTCGAATTTTTGTATCTTTAAAATCAAGGTATAAAGTAT
>JAOTQJ010119206.1:0-10679 GCA_025642045.1 Solanum sejunctum
ACATAGAGGTCTGTGGATACATGTGGGTGTGGGAAACTATGTTGGTATGATCTCATTTGTATGATGTGTTTGTTGGGTGGTTCTGCCGTCGCGGTGACGTTGTCAGCCTGCCTTTGTATATATATATATATGTTCATATTTCAATGTCTGATACTGTTGGGTTCGCTTTTTGCAGGTGGGGTTGGTTGGAAAAACAGAGGAAACTTTGTCAAAATTTCGTGAAATCCCTTAGCTGTTGTAAATGGAGATTCTGTATAAGGGTATGTCTGGGTGACTTATCGACACCAATCACAGCCCCTAGGTTGGGTCGTGATAGTTTACTTAGGTCTAGAATTCATTTGTTGGGTATCATGTCATTGGGTACTCACCCCTTACTTCTGCACTAGTGTAGCTATTGAGCTTGGTACCTCTTGGTCTTTCATTTCTTATTGGTCCGAGTTCTGATACAGTATGAAAAGTAGCAACTAGTTCTTTTTTGTGGACCTTCAGACTTCTATTGTGCATGCATTATGTTAAATCTTTCCTTTTTAGCTTGTGTTAACATTTTAGTTTCTGCATTTCTTTATGATTTCCTTTTTATGTTGACTTGCCTCAGTGAGTTAAAGACAAGTGTCATCACACCTATTTTTAGATCGTGACAATATTATAGTAGTGATGTTATTAAAAGTATCAAAAGCAAATTCTTGTTATTCCACTTCTCGCCCACCCATCCAAAGGAAAATAAAAACAAAATGAAATGCATAGCAATTCATAAAGTACTTTTAAAATGTAAGTCAAACAAATTCTCATAGTCACCAACTGTATGTACTATCTATGATTGTGTTTGTAACAAATTAGTACAATCATTGTGTTATTTATTTTACTATATTTACCAGGTCAAATAGGTGCCTCAGAAAGTGGCCTGAGGGTTACAAGTTTTAGGAGTAAATTTAGGAGTTTGTTTAATAGAATAAACTACAATTAGTAGGAGTTATATTAGAATTATAAGTCTATCAATGTAGAGTAAGTACACGCTCTATTTTTTCTCTTGTAAATCAGTAACATATTTTCTATTCAAGAAAAAGCTTTTAGCAGTTCTTAGGTTCCTTCTTACTCTTCTTATCTTCTATTTTTTGTTTTATGGTATTAGAGAAAGGTTGAAGGAGGAACCTTTTTTCTTTTCGATCTTGTTGTCTATAAGTTTACCCTGTTGGATAACTCTGAAAGTGTGAAGGGAAATCTTTTGTCGTTTGTAGCATTGGAAGCCTCAAACGGGGGAAATGCTCAATATGGAATAGAAAAAATTGTATGCACTAACTACAAGTATTGGAGAATATGTATGGAAGAATTCCTTCAAGGTCAGGATATTTAGGATTTAATTGTCGGAACTAATTCAATAATCCCAGATAATACTCCTGAGAATGCCAAATCACGAAGGAAATTGAAGATCAAGTGCGGAATAGCACTCTTTGCTCTGAGGAATTCTATCAACAAGGAGTTCATTGATCATGGTCGTGATGTTAAATCTCCAAAAGAAGTTTGGGATATGCTCGAAAGGCTGTTGACCAAGAAAAATACAACAAAGGCTGAAACTATTGGAGAATGAGTTGGCAATATTACAACAGGTAGGTATGTCTATCTTAGATTACTTTTTAAGAGTTAAAAGTATATGTACTAAAATTTCAAAGATTGATCTAGAAGAGAAGATTAGTGAGTCACACCTCCGACGCTATCTTATTCGTTGATTGGAAAAGGAGTATGGTCCTTTTGTCACTTCTAATCAAGGATGGCAGCAACAACCATCTATTGAAGAATTGGAGAACATGCTTTCTAATCAAAAAGCTTTAGCTAAACAAGTGGCTAAGAATCTAGAATTTGATGATGTTTTATTTTCAAAACGAAAGTTGAACACAAAGAATCCATCAACTTTGAACAAAAATAAAGAAGAAGCAACAAGCACAGAGAAAGGGAGAAATCCACACTACAAAAAAAATGCTACAGATGTGGAAAAATTGGGCACATCAAGAAAAATTATCAGGTAAAACTTTCCAAAGCCAATGTTACATTCACCAATAAAGCAGAAGAGAAAATGAAATGGGAGCAATGTTTCAACGTCCAAAACAAAAGTCAACACATGATTTGTCAATTATGTCAACAACAATAAGAGGGAAGAATGGATTGTTGACTTAGGGTGCTCTCATCACATAATAGGAGATTATTCTCTATTTTCATAGATACGAGAACCTCGTGGAGATTGAGTCATTATCACAGCAGATAACTCGACATATCCAGTAGCAAAAGAAGGTGTTGTGACAATTGAGGTGGCTGATCATAAATCCAAAAGCATCAAGTTGTAGGATGTTTATCATATTCCAGGTTTGATGAAAAATCTAGTCTCAGTTCCTCAAATTACTGATTTTGAAAAATATGTATTATTTGGTCCTAATGATGTGAAAGTTCTTGAAAATATAAAATAAATATTTGTTGATGTTATTTTATCTGTGAAAGGAAAGGTTCCTTGTTTGTTATGTCAGCAAGTGAAGCTTATGTGAAGAAGACAAACCAAACTAATAATGCTGGGATTTGGCATGCTTGGTTGGGTCATGTAGGCTACCAAATCTTGCAACAACTTTCTTCTAAAATGTTGGTAGACGACTTGCCAACTTTGAAGAATGCACGTGAAGATGTGATTTGTCAAGGTTGCCAATATGGCAAATGTCATCGTCTTCCTTTCAAAAGATCATCAACTTGGAGAACCAGGTTATTTGAATTGGTTCATATAGACTTGATGGGACCAACAACAACACTAAGTTATAGAGGACATCGCTATGTTTTGGTGTTGGTGGATGATCACTCAAGGTTTACTTGGGTGAAATTTTTGAAAGAAAAGAGTAAAGCATTATCCAAGTTTGTAGATTTCAAAGATGCTATTGCAAATGAGTTTGGGAAGGAAATAAAATGTCTCCGCAGTAATAATGGTGGAGAATATATGTCACATGACTTCTTCTAGTACTGCTATGAAAATGGAATTCTTTTCCAAATGACTTCTCCAGATTCTTCCCAGCAGAATGGAGTTGCGGAAAGGAAGCTTGCTTATCTTACTTCAGTTTGTCTTTCATGTTCGCATGACAAGAATGTTCCTCGAGAGCTTTGGGAAGAAGCTATTCAGTGTGGATGCCATGTGACAAATAGGCTGCCTCCTTGGCTAGGTAGACAGAAATCTCCTTTTGAAATTTTATATAGTTAGAAGCCAAATGTGAACTATTTTCGAGTTTTTGGTTCTATCTGTTATGTTCATGTTCCCAAAATAAATAGAACCAAACTTGATACGAAATCAAGAAATGTTGGATAAATAAGAGGCTATATATTATAGAAGAACTACTTATATATGTGGAAAGGATATTGAGAAGAGTGCAAAGAACTTATATTATATTGATCTTGAACTATTTTTGCTTGATTGATTATGAGAAGCCTAAGGGGCTATTTATACTAGTCCCCTATAACACCCCAAATTTTTCTGGTACTAATTATATGTGAATAAATATTTGATATGGATTGTTCAAAGTCGCTCCAATTCTTGAAAGTGCTTGATTATCGTGTTAACGGGTGATATGGGAGCCTAACGCCTAAGAGGGTCTTATGTGTATGTGTTATGTGTTGAATTGAGGATATAACAACCTTAAAGAAAGTTGGAGAATCAAGGTGTTTGTATGAATTAATAATGTAGTAGGTGAGTCACTTACTTACTTAGCTTGAAATTGCAAGCGAAACGGAGAAGAGGTTAGACATCATTTTTTTTAAAGTTCGATTATGGATAAAAATCTGTTTTAAGGGTGTAATTTTATCCCATATTTTAGCATCATAAATGGACCTTATTTTTAGTCCAAGAAGAATTCAAGAGGAGCCCATGTGTAACACAAACTACTTGGCCATTTGGGCCAAAAACGGATTAAGGAGGAAGCTGAAAATTGGCAGCCAAATCCATTAGAATTTGATGCCCATTTTGGCCCAATTTTAGGAAATTAATTGCTACATAATAAGCCTAAGTATGTGTGGTATTACTTGGTCATTATGTCAAGAGAAATTCAGCCATATAGCCTTATAAAAAGGGGTCAAAACAGTGTCCCAATAAGTCTCCACTTACACAGAAAAATCAGCTTTACTCTCTAATTTTCTCTCAACTCTCTCAACTTTTCTTGACCTTAAGCAGTAGCCAAAGGAAATTCTAGGGTTCTTGAGGAGGCTATAAACCTTGAAGATAAAGGTAAGTAACTATATTTGTGTATTCGGTAAGATTCCTTCATGAAAATCAAGGAGTAGATGATGGTATGCTTTGCTGAAAATTCTGGACAGCTTGTGTCCAGAAAATTGCTGCACTCTTTTCTTTTGTTTTAGTGATTTCTAAATGGTTTGTGGGCTGTATTATGAAGAGAATTTGATGTTCTTAACATTGTATGAGTTATTTATGTATATATATGGTCAAAAAGTGAAGAGTAAGTCGTCCAATCTACGGCATGAAAAGGGGATAAGAACAACACACAAATTCATTCCAACATAGACAAGAAAACAAATATGCTTTCTGGGTGTTTGTTTGCTCTCGTTTAAGGTGGTGAAAAACAATATTTACAACCTCAAAAGGGTCCCTAAAAATGATATAAACTTTGAGTGTAAAGGTAAGTAAGTTTACACATGTGTTTAGTATGGTTTTCTTATGAAAAACAAGAAGTATATGTTAGTATGTTGGTGCTGGAATTTCTGGACAGATTGTATGGTAAGGATTCTTGTGCAATTTTCTTGTTAATTAAGAGGTTCATCTCTTGTTGGATGGCTTTATTATAGATTAGTACTTATTTATTAAACATAGGTTGGTGTTTCAGTAATGTAAAAAGGCTGATTAACCACTTTTACATCCCATAACAGTGAGTGAATATATGATATCGCAATTATGTGCTTCGTATGAACTTGTGGACTGTTGGAGAGCAAGCTGTTGCTTCACGTCCTTAATAACTGATTTGTTATTGTTTTGAAACTGGTTCATATGTGGTTGTATGTATAAATGTTGCTGGAACAGTTAGGTTAAGGTTGAAACCGATTTGGAATTGTTAAGGTCGAAGGGTAGCAAGGGGAGTAATGTTATGTTGTCCATTTGTAAGTTGTGTAGAATTGTGGTATGTTATTCCACGTATTACCCATTATTTGGGACTGGTTGTGGACTATATTAACACTGGTTTTGTGTGGAAAATTCATTGCAAATAATTTTGGTAAAGTTAAAACGGTTTTGGGATTGTTGACGTCGAAGTAGGGTGAAAGGGTATAACATTATGTTGCTTCTTTGTATGTTGTGAAGAATTGTTATGTGTTTTATTTTGTGGGCTGTTGAGCAACTGTTAAGAGACTGAAAATAAGATGTACATGGCATGTACATAAGAGTTGTTGTTAGAAAATACATTTATAAGTGAAAAAGTTGAGGAAATGTCTTTGCATCACTAAGTGAATGCTTGCTGTCTGGATGACCATTTTTATGATTTTGGACTATCAAGAATTGTTTCTTTGCTTCTAGTACTAGTATTATTGCCTAATATAATGTATATAAATATTTGGGGGTAAGGCAGCCACTCCAAGGCAGTTACGAGGCCAAACAACGAGGTATGTAAAGATTCCTATCCCTTGGTATGAATTAGTTAAGTTTGGTCAACGTCTTATGTTTGAAAATTCCTTTTTCTTCACAGTTTGGGTCCACATATATCCTATGTTCACTCCTTGGTACTTTTATAAAAATTGTATTTATATTTTGACTCTTGGGTATGTAAAGCCCGCAAGTTGTAAAAGTGTGAAATAGTTTAGTATGTTAAAAGAATGTATGTTATCGGAGGGCCAAAATGCCCGTAACGTTCGACGAAAAGCCTAAATGGGATCTATGTTCATTCCCTGCCACAATTATGCTAAATTTACTTCATCATTAAATTTTGAGTCTTTAGAATCCATGAATGTGTTCTTTTGACCGAAAGCTAAATAGTTGGAAAGCTGTGGGTTCTATTGTTCCGAAGTCACTTTAAAAATTATTTTGAAGCCTGTTTAGTAATGTGTATGATGTGAAATTAAGAAAGTTCCTTTGAAATCACCTTTATGCGTAGATTTGAACAATTTTGACAAAATTGCATAAATGAATAACTTCTTGATTTCAAAAATGAACATTTGGCATAATACTAAGTTTTTGGAACTAGTTTTTATGCATGTGATTCTCACGACTCTATTCGTGCCACCTTGGTTTCGGTCATCGATTCCTGAGCCAGTTGATATCATGCATATGTATAACTCTATGTATGTATGTGTATATATTTCGAAGTAGGTTAGATATGGTGGGTCGGTTTGCCCATGGACCGGCTTTGCTTAGTTTGGAGAAATAAGGAGTTGGGCTTGGGATATGTTGGCATCATGCCGTGTGAGTGCTTGGCCCCTTCGCCCCAGCTCACGTGAGTGCTTGGCCCCTTTACCTCGGCTCGCTTATATATCGGGCATGATGACCTTTACACATTATGATACGTGAGTGCTTTGCCCCTTTGCCTCAGCTCACCTATCTTATGACATGAGTGCGTGGCACCGTCGCCTTTGCTCACTTATACAACAGTTGGGACTTGTGTTGGTGATTTCGGGGATTTGAAACTTCTGGTGTTATGCTGTGGTATGGTGCGAGTTTGGAGGTTGCCATCGTTCCGTCCGGTATGCATTATTTTGATATTTTAAATAATGAATTATTTTGATTTTTGCATATAGGTTTGACTCATTTATTTTCATTTGGAGTATTACTCTCACTTATATTTCGTTCTTTCCGCTTTACATATTCGGTACATAATTTGTACTGACCCCCTTCCTTCGGGGGGTGCTGCGTTCATGCCCGTCTACAGGTTAGAAATCCTTCTTCTAAGGATCTCCGTCTACCGTCGAAGTGCTCTTTTGCCTCAGGAGCAGATTTTTGGTATATATATATGTACACTTATTTTTGTATTTTGCATTTGTGTATACTCGAGGGTATGACGGGGCCTTATCCCATTCTATGATTCAGTTCGTATGTGTGGAGGTCTATGGATACATATGGGTGTGGGATATTGTATGTGGAATGACTACGTATATATGATGTATTTTTTGGGCGATTCTACAGTAGCGGTGACCTTGTCGGCCCGCATATATACATGTGTATTGATGTTTGCTGTATGCTAGGGTCATTATTTCCAGGTGTGGTTAGTCAGTAAAACAGAGGAAACTCTGCCAAAATTTTGATAAATTCCTTAGCTATTATAGTTGGAAATCCGGTTTAGTGTTTGTTTGGGTGCCCAAGCGGCACTAGTCACGGTCCCTGGGTTGGGCTGTGACATCCCCTTCCTGAATGAATGGCTAGGATCAATTTGATCCAATGACTACAAATTCTACTCTAGAATCTACAAAAATATCTAAGATATTTACAAGGTAAGACTTCTCTACACTTCCCTAGAGTCTTGTAGAAGCTCACAAGGCCTTCTTGCAAGATCTATAAGGCTCTAGGGAATTCTAGAGAATTCTAGAGTCTTCCAAACTGTTCTAGAGAACTCCACACGTCTCTAGAACCTTCCAGTCTATTTATTGGACCAACACTTGCAAGTCCAATATTAAAAACAAAGCCTAAATCAAGTTTAGTTTTCAACAGCCCCCCTTAACCTTGATTTGGTCATTCTGAGCATATCAAGCAATCTCTGAAATGTTTAGTTCTTTAGAGGATTTGTGAAGATGTTCACAACTTGATCAAATGTCTTCGCGTACTTTAGCTACACCTTCTTGTGCAATGCATTGCCTGATATAATGATATCTCATATCGATGTGCTTACTTCGATCATGGAAGACTGGATTTCTTGCAAGAGCTATCGTGGACTTGTTGTCCACATGTATCTCTGTTGCCTCCTTTTGTGAGAACTTGAGCTCATTTAGGATTTTGCTTAGCCATATCGCATAACATACATATCATATAGCTGTTACATACTCCGCTTCATAAGTTAATAGAGTTACAATGGGTTTCTTCTTTGAACTCCATGTAAATGTTGTATCTCCCATGTAGAATACGAACCCACTTGTACTCTTACAATCATTAATATCTCTGCTCCAATCACTATCATTATATCTAATTAGCTTGAAGTGATTAAAAGGTGAATAAAATAAGCCAAAGTTGATCGTACCTTTAATTTAGCAAAGAATTCACTTGGCTGGGTTCATGTCATTTATGGTTGGGGACTCCATATATCGTCTTACTAAACCAACTCCATAAGGAATATAGGGCCTCGTGCAATTTAGATACCTCAAACTCCCAACCAATCTCTTGTATTGTGTGGTATCTACTAAGTATCCTTCAGCATTCTTTGATAGTTTGATGTTGCAATCGATCGGTGTGTTCATCGGCTTGCAATCACTTATGTTGAACTTCTTGAGCACATCCTTTGCATAACTTTCTTTGGATATGAATATTCCATCCGTTATTTGTTTCTCCTCGATCCCAAGATAGAATGACATAAGCCCAATGTCTGTCATCTCAAACTCTCGAACCATGGTTTTTTTGAACTCCTCAAACATTACTGGATTGCTATGTATGAATATCAGGTCATCCACGTACAGGTACACAAGCATCACATCTCCATCTTTGCTTACTTTAATGTACAGGGCATGCTCATGGGGGCATTTTGTAAATCCGTTCTTCTAAAAGTACTTGTCTATCAAGATATCCTATGCTCGTGGCGCTTGCTTTATGCGTATAAGGCTTCTTCAATTTCAGCACCTTATTCTTTTGGCATTTCAAGATATATCCCAAAGGTTGTTCGACATACAATTCTTCAAAAAGGTAGCCATTTAGGAAGGCAGATTTCACAGCAATTTGATAGATCTTCCAATTATTTTGAGCTGCAAAAGAGATTATCAGCCTTATAGTTTCTAGATGGGTGATAGGAGCAAATACCTCATCATAGTCTATGTCGGCTCGTTGGCTATATCCCTTTGCTACCAATATTGCCTTGTTTCTATCCACTCCACCTTTGGAATTCTTCTTGGTCTTGTACACCCACTTTACGCCAATAGCTTTGTGCCCATTTGGTAGAGTAGTGAGCTCCCACGTATCGTTCTTCTTGATGGCTCCAATCTTTTCATCCATAGTACGTCTCCACTTCTTGCTTTGTGCTGCATCCTTATAGCTTATAGGCTCACAATCAGCTAGAAGGCAGAATAATCTAAGGTCCTCCATAGGTTGATTTACCTCATACAACTCCTCAATGCTTCTTGTGCGATGTTGTAGCCCACTTGACTCTCCTTCTTAAGGTGGTGTTTCTTGTCCTCCACGTGTTGATAATGATGGTCGCGTAGAAGGTTCTGGAGTCTCCAAGTTTTCTTCACTCCTTGAGATATCTCCATATGTATAAGGAAGAAAATTATAATTTTCTTCTTCTGGAACATTCCAATCCCAAGTTGGTTCTTTATCAAACACCACGCTCTACTTGAGATGACTTTACGAGTTTGAGGATTGTAAAGTTGTACCCCTTTGAGCTTGAGTCATATTCCAAAAATATTAATTTGTCACTTTTGTCATGTCGTTTTGACCTTTTTTGATCCAGCACATTGTTAGGGCCCGTAACTTAACTTAAACTCCGAAAGTCCTTAATTGGATCGATTTAATAAAGTTTGGGATCGAATGCAATATTTCTTTTAAGTTTGGTCTTTAAGGATAATTTGAGGTGGGGTCAAAGTGTATATGTAAGCTTTTGATTGGTCCAAGTGGCATATTTGGTGTCTATATATACAAGCATATACCTTGTACAAGATCAACAATGTTCCATACTTAGAAAAATTTGAGCAAACAATTAAAGCCATAGTTGTAGCTCTCGGGTTGCAACAGTAATTCCAAAAAAATTCCATATTTTTGTGTTTTTGATTATTTGATGCTTTAAGCTTGGTATATTGAATCCCCTAAGTAGCATGGTGGCATTGGTTAGTCAAGAAAACACGTAGTTTAGCGGCTACGAAGGATTTGGGTATAGTGAAGGATTGCAAGGTATGCTAATTTTTCTCTTTGTTTATGTTAATTAAAGGTTGTGAAGGTGTTAGGAATGTGTTAAAATGAAGGTAAACGTGAAAATAGGATTGGTTGTTAATGGAATTACGAATTTTGAATTTGTGGTCGAAATAGGAACAAATTTGCATATGGCTATATATTGAATTGTTGTCATGTATTTGTGTTTAATTGTCATGGAAATAGTCTTTATGGGGTGAAAGAATTGTTATAAACCTATTCAAAAGTTTACATTAACGTTAGCTTAAATTGGAGTCCCGTCGAAGGTATAATGTTATGTTTTAGCCTTGAGGGTTTGCATTGGGCGTTGGGGTGATGTATTGTGGTTTTTGGAGTATATCAGAAAGCTTGAATATGGTAGATATGAGTTTGATTCACTGCTGCCCTATTTTGCTATTTACGTCGCAATAGCATTTTATGGCATTTTTATATTGTGGTATTGGAAAAGGTTTATTGATGTTATGGGTTGTTGTTTTTGTTGTTGATTAATTATTTGAGCTGAGATGAATTCTCGGGGCGGCGTATTTTAAGGGGAAATGCTGCCGAAATTTTTATAAACTTAGAATGAAAAAGTTAGGAATTAAGGTACGATATAGATATTAATTGTTGGCGTTATTGTAAT
>JAOTQJ010119217.1:0-10678 GCA_025642045.1 Solanum sejunctum
ATTAAGGACCAAACTTAGAAGAAATATTGTATTCGGTCCCAAACTTTATTAAATCGAGCCAATTAAGGACTTTCGGGATTTTAGTTAAGTTACGAGTCCTAACAGCGGCTAAGCCCTCTAATTTTTTATTCAATATGTTGCACGCAGCAGATTCAGAATAATAGGACAGTCTTCTTTTCTCTTCTTTCATTTCTTTCTTTTGGGAGAAAACACATAGCTAACATGATGATTCGGGCAAGTTCCTACACAGAATTAACTTCATCTTTGTACCACTATTTGGAGTGATAAAGTGTAGGAATTTTTTTATTATTGTGTGCTCTTGTTAATTGAAAACATATTTATCAAAATTTTCACCAATTAAGTTTTAACAATGAGATTAAGAACTCTTTACTTTTAATTTATAGTCTAAGGTACTGGGTATTAAGGTTTAACTCTAAACTTGAAGGTTAGGGATATGGATACTTGAGTTTGACCAAGATAATTAATATCTATAATCATAATTTTCATAGATTGAGGCAAGTGGGATTGTTTTGGTGGGTGTTCTATGGGTGAAAGGTTATGGAACTTGTTATTAATAAAGGTAAGTGAGACTCTAAGCTTTAGTGCTTGCTTTTCAAATATGCTTTGAAAAGAAAAATTGTAATGACTCGTTAAGTTGTTTTGAGCACTAGAATTAGTTTCTTTCTTAAAGGACCCTTTTCAAAAACTTTCAATGGTAATTCTGGACTATTTGTGTGACTATAATTATTCTAATGGACTAATAATATTAGATAATTAACTTATGGGGTGATAAATGAATTTCATTTTAACCCTAAGTCCCTTGACCTATATATTAGAATAAGTTAATCGGAGATAATAGTTTGTAACCATAAGTTGTCTTTCAAAAAGAAAGAAAAGGGAATAGACGAGGGACTATTGCGGCATCGGCACAAGGGAACAACTCCTCCAGGTGAGCTTTAATTTTTGATTTTTCAATTTATGAAGTGTATCACTGGTATTAATAAAAAAGGGTTATGGGTGAAAGAATTTGAATTATTAAGTGGGTATTGTTGTAGGTTTAGGCTATCACTGGTTAGTGGGTCCATTTGGGATCATTATTATTATAGAATAGACTGTAACAAGAAAGTAAAACTAAGAAAAGATTCCATTTGGAATTCTTGATGTGTACACACTGCAAGTTTCTTCAAATTTAGAATTTCTTCATATTGTACACATTGAAAGTATATATAGTAATTTGGTATTTTTCTCTTGTTGTACACATTGAAAGTCTATATAGTAATGATAATTTATGGGTTAACTACGGGCTAATAATGGCATAATTAATACGGGAGATGTAATTAGAAGGAGTTTGAGATGGAAACACAATGCTTAAAGTTATGAATTTTGTATTTGATCGGGTTTTGAATTTCTTTCATTGTGATTTAATTTTTGGAGTTTGACACAAAGCGTAGCAACATAGAAGTCTACAAATCAGTTTATTTACAAATATTGTATAATTGATAGATTGAGAACGGTTTGACATTTTACGAAAGGGAAAAATAAAATCTTAAAGATTCGTGACTCATGTTCGGCAATTGAGGTATGTTAAGACTTTCAAATTTCATTGAAGGACATTTTTTTAATTTAAGATTAAAATAATAAAAGTACAAAATGGGTAAGGGTGAAAGACGGGAGTCTCGTACCAATGGCGTCACGGGCATTGGTGTGAGTACTGGTGTTATAAAGGAAAGATTATTACTATAGATGATGGATTGTAATCTAAGAATGCCAAAGCATATGGGTATTAGCTGATGTAGTATAACTTAGTTTCTTTACGTGGTTGTGTTTCTTTATTGAACCCGTATATTTGTGATAGTTGAGGTGACTACATGTTGTACCAAATATTTGTTGTATTGTGATGGATTACATCCCCTATATTATTGACGTTATATTATGCATATGGATTGACATGAGATTGAGTGTGTATTGAGATCATTGTTATAATCTAAGTTGGGCACATGGAGATCGTCCATGCTGGGGATGGTTGATTTTATGATAGTGCATTGAGATTGTCCACACAGACCTCACGAGTCCCCCATGGGTCACAAACCCTCAACGTATTCTCGAGAGGTATTGAGGTATATCATTTCATGGTGTTGCATTGCATCTCATTTATACTCTTCATTCTTGTTAATTGTACTTTATTAGTGTGTCACATTATGTGATATTTGATTACTCCTATTTGATAACACTTGATTGTTAAGTATAGTACAAACTTACAAAATTAGAAGATGATATTTTTATATATACTCATGTCACTACTTCTTCGTTACTGGTCAATGAGACATACTGGGTACATATGGTTGCGTGCTCATACTACACTTGTTGCACTCTTTTGTAGTGCAGGTTTAATTCCGAGTATGAACACATCTCGTGGAGCCATTTGAGTTCAAGCTTAGATTATCTTGGAACTGTGGTGAACTGCTTGGGTTTTTTGCAGTCCACACCTCCCTTTATCTTGTTAATCATTCTATTTTTTGAATTCAAACAAGATATTTCTTATGTTTAAACTTGTTATCTTAGTTTCAGACTTGCATCACTGTTTTAGAAGCTTTTGTACTTATGAAACCAAGTCTTGGGTGGTATTTTTGTTTTCTGCATTTTGTACTTATAAGTGACTTATTATTGAGGGTATCCATTTGTTATTACTTTCACTTTATATGCTACAGTGAATTAGTAACATATTGGGTTGGTTTACCAATCGGTTGGGAGTATAAGTACCATCATGACTTTTAGGGTCGTGTTGCCTCCCAGCATAGCAAGTGCACGTGGTCAAAACAAGTAATATAGTAATTTCATTTAAAGGACCGAATTGTCGAACCCAAGAGATTTTAATGTAAATTATTTAATATTCTGAGTTATAATGTTTGAAAGGCAATAAATAATTAATATATGAAATTTTGTATGAAAATAAGTAACTTGCAACTAAACTAATGAACTTTACAAATAAATAAGATTCTTTTTGTTTTGTATTTTAATTATCCAAACGTTGAGAGATTCTGGGATTGTAACCTTAATGATGTCATATTATTCTCGAGTTTCACACTTATGTTTGGGCAATAATTATTGACTTGCAGGGTTAAAATTACCAAATCAGGGTTACACCTCCGTTTGCCTATTCCTATTGTTTGTCTAACTACATCGCTGAGGGGGGGGATAAAGAATACAATAGAAACGGATTAATATTATCTTTCTATCCATTAAATCAAGCTTGGTGTAACGGTAGTTCTCACAAATCTCCAATACACAAATCAATCTAATATTTTAGTTGAACAAGCTCCCTACATTATTGTGTTCTTACGCATTCAAATATCTTTCAAATTCATAATGCAAAACATATTTATTTCCATAGGTGATCAAGCTAAGAAATATAGATTTAAAAAACATAAGAACAATCACACAAACCCATTCATAAGCATTAAAACCTCAAAGATTAACACATTGTCTATGGCTATAATCCCCAAAAAATAAAAAGATTACCCACTCATGCTAATCATACGCACAAATGTTACAATCAAAACCATACAAAAATAACAAAATGGAAAGAAATCTGACTAAAAATGGTGATTCCACTATAACTAGCCACCTCCATAACCTATAGAAAGCTTAGAATAAAGGATACCCAGGGCTACAGTTTTTTCATGACTTATATAGCCCACAAATCTGACTTTTCATGTGTTTTCCCTTAAGTCCGCGATACGCTTTAGTATTATATTATTAAAATTCTGCGTACAATATTGACTGGACCAAAAAGTTACTCATTTCATACTAGTCCGCGATGCAGACTAGTGTTATTTAGGTGTGCTTTTCACCTAACACATTGAAAACTAATTTTTCAGTGAAATAACACTGGTCTGCGGTGCGCCTTAGTCACGAACCAAGTGTTTTTTTTCTTTCTTCATTTTCTGGCACTGGTTGTCTTCCTTTGCTATAGGTCTCATTCTGAAACCTCAAAATCTGATAAAAAGTAATAAAAATACAAACCTAAAGCGTAATTTGTCTAGTGTTAACATAATACACAAAATCTTATTAAAATACCTAAAACTCTACGGATTTACCCTTGAACTTAACTTTATTTATATCACTTTTGTTATTTAGGTGTATAAATATGTCTAAGATCAAGTCCTGACAAATTTGGTATCAGAGCTCTAGGTTCATTGGTCACATAAGTACAAGAGAAATGTCTAGTATAGTCTTGCAAATCAGTATGATGACATCCATATTTATCTTCGAGAGGCTATAAGACATTTAGGAAACTTCTACTCTTACATTCTGTGTCGTGCAAATTTGCTTATGTTGAAATTCTAACTTTATTGTCTCGTTCTCTCATAGATGGTGAGGACTTGTGCATCTGCCAGTGGTGATCAAGAGCCTATTCCTGCACTTACTTTCAGTGTTACTATGCAGGGTAGAGGCAGAGGATGAGGATGAGGCCAAGGAAGAGACCGCACTATAGCACATGTGGGAGGATAGATACCAACAACCACCTAGGGCCATGTTGGGGCAGTACTTCCAGATGCAGATGTGATTAATGAGGATGTGCAGGGTCATGTTGGGGAACCTTGACCCTCTCAGGCTCCACATGGTTTTATTGCCACTCTAGTGGTTCAAGATACTTTGGTTTGTATACTAGGATTCCTATAAGGGATGGCTCAAGCAAGAAAAGTGTCAGTCCTCTTTGATGGTTCACAAACTCATATTGGAGGACAAACTCCAGATCAGATGGTTGCTCTAGGTTCCTAGACTCCAGGTACTCAGCTGGCTACTGCTATAGCTTCTCGTTTTGATAGTATGGCATTGTCGAATGTTACACCACATTTGGATAATAGAACTGCTATGATCGTGGATGAGGAGAAGATGTTTGGAAGGTTCAAGATGATGAATCCTCCAACTTACACAGGTGACTTAAATGAGGATGCGTACGAGTTTATAGTCAGTTGTCATGAGAGGTTGCATAATCTTAGGTTAGTGGAGTCTCATGGAGTTGACTACACAATGTTTCAGATGATTAGTCGTGCCCAGCAGTGGTGGAGAGATTATATTAGTAGCAGGACAACTGGATCACCTTCACTTTTATGGAGTTAGTTTACTCAGGTATTTCTAGATAAGTTTGTTCCATGCAGTGAGAGGGAGCATAAAAGGGTCGAGTTCGAGAGTTTACAGCAAAATGGTATGTCAGTTGCAAAATATGAGGTTAAATTTCATGCCTTGTCTAGGCATGCTTCGATGATACTTCCTACCAAGGATGAGAGAATTAGAAGATTTTCAAGAGATTGATCATTCCGATTCGCATGGGAGTTTTTCAGGTCATTGCTTCTGGTGCTACTTCCCAAAAAGTGGTAGATGCTGCAAAGGAGTTAAAGATGATTCAAAGTGAGGGATTTGAGTAGTGTGAGAGCAAGAGGGCCTATCATTCGAGTGATTCTGGTAGTGCTCCACCCAAGAGTCGAGGTTACTCAAGGAGAGGTCACCACTCTTAGTCTAGCAAAGCTACTCATACTACTATGCTAGCGTTTGGAGCTGATCATGTTGGACCTAATACCTCTAGCTCAGTGCATACTTCTCATGGTTCATCTTCTAGATCCTTAGGTCATGGAGAACATTCTGGTCATTCAGGTTCCTTTCATCATCCTACTCCTCCTAGGGGCTATTTTGAGTATGGTGATATGGGATATTTTGTGAGAGATTGTCCCAAGATTGGCCATGGTGATTCACATCAAGATTGTCATGTTTTGACTTCCAAGACTACACAACCTTCGACTGTGGAAGGTGCATAGAGTGGTAGATGTGGTTCTCATTCAGATAGAGGTAGTATTCATTCTAGTCGAGGTGGTAGTCGTGGAGGTTCCCAACCTACATGTGGTCGTGCCCAGTGTTATGTTTTCCAATTAGGCCAGAGGAAGAGGCTTCAGATGTTGTTATCAGCTACTGTATTATTTGACCCAGGCTCTACCTACCTTTATGTGTCCATATATTTTGCTTCGAGTTTGGATATGCTATGTGAATCTCTTGATTTTCTAGTATATGTTTCTACTTCTGTTGGGGATTTGCTAGTGGTAGATTGGGTGTATCGATCATGTATAGTTACTTTAATGGGTTATAACACTCAGGTGGATTTGAAGGTGTTAGATATGGTAGACTTTGATGTTATTCTTGGGATGAATTGGTTGTCTCCTTACCATGCTATTTTGAATTGTCATGTTAAGACTATTACATTAGCTATGTCTGGGATTCCTACTATAGAGTGGAGAAGTTCTCTTAATTATGCTCCAAAAAGGGTGATATCATTTCTTAGGGCTCGTCAACCGGTAGAGAGAGGATATTTGTCTTACTTGGCATATATTTGGGATACTAGCGTGGAGACTCATACACTCAAGTCTATTCTAGTAATGAATAATTTTCTAGAGGTCTTTTTGGTATACCTACCCGGTATTCCACCTGATCGTGACATTGATTTTTGTATAGATCTACAAGTAGGCACTCAGCCTATTTCTATTCCACATTATCGTATGGCACCAGTCGAATTGAAAGAGTTGAAAGAGAAGTTATAAGATTTACTTAGCAAAGGATCTATTAGGCCAAGTGTATCTCATTGGGGTGCTCCAATCTTGTTTGTGAAGAAGAAGAATGGATCGATGCACATGTGTATCAACTACCGGCACTTGAAGAAGGTGACAATTAAAAATAAATACCCAATACTTCGTATTGGTGATTTATTTTATTAGCTTCAGGGTGCTTCTATTTTCTTCAAGATTGACTTAAGATCCATTTATCATCAATTGAAGATTAGGGCAAAAGATATTTCAAAGATAGCCTTTCGGACACGTTATGACTATTATGAGTTTCTAGTGATGCCTTTTGGGTTGACTAACACCCCAGCAACATTTATGAACTTGATGAATAGGGTGTTTACACCGTACTTAGATTCATTTGTTATTGTCTTCATAGATGATAAATTGATATATTCCTACAGTAAAGAGGAACACGAGCATCATTTGAGGATTATACTTAGAATTATGAAAGAGAAGAAGCTCTATGCAAAATTTTCAAACTATGAATTTTGTCTTAGCTTGGTGACATTCTTAGGACATGTAGTGTCAATGAGGGTATTAGGGTGGTTCCTAAGGATATTGAGGCAGTTCGAGATTGGTTCAGACCTGCTTCAATTACTATGATTCGGAGTTTCTTAGGCCTTGCAGGTTATTATTGACGATTTGTGGAGGGGTTCTTATCCATCACATCTCCCTTGACTAGATTGACCCAGAACGGTGTGGCTTTCTAATGGTCTGATGAGTGTGAGGTAAGTTTTCAAAAGCTTAAGACCTCATTAATTACTGCTCTAATATTGACTCTACCCATTAAAGGAGAGAACTTTATTGTATATTATGATACTTCTCAGATTGGTCTTGGGTGTGTATTGATGCAGAAGGGGAAGGTGATAGCTTATGTGTCGAGCCAATTGAAGGTTCATGAGAAAAACTACCCTACTCATGACTTAAAGTTGATTGTTGTAGTGTTCGCATTAAAGATTTGGAGGCATTATCTTTATGGTGTGCATTGTGAGTTGTTCATAGATTGTCGTAGTCTCCAGTATATATTCAACCAGAAAGATCTCAATTGAGATAGTAGAGATTACTAGAGTTACTCAAGGACTACGATATGACTATCCTTTATCATCCACGTAAAGAAAATATGATAGCAGATGCCTTGAGTCGAAAAATAATAAGTATGGGTAGTCTATGTTACAGGTTAGAGAGCATCCTTCGGCTATGGATGTCCAGTTCCTAGCCAATAGCTTTGTAAGGATTGATATTTTAGAATCTGGTAAGGTTTTGGCTTACATGGAGGCAAGGTTGTCCTTATTGGAGCAAATTTTGGCTCAATAATTTAATGATGATAATTTACATAAAAATCGAGATAAGGTATTAAAAGGTGAATCCAAGGAGGCAATTCTTGATAGTAAGGAAGTTTTGAGGATAAAAGGTAGTATTTGTATTCCTCGCACTAGTGATTTGACTAGGTTGATTATAGAGGAGGCCCATAGTTTGAGGTATTCCATTCATCCAAAAGGCTACTAATATGTATCATGACTTGAAGCAGCATTATTGATAGTGTCATATGAAGAGGGACATAGTAGATTTTGTATCTTGGTGTTTGAATTGTCAACAAATGAGGTATGAGCACCAAAAGCCTAGAGGTGTGACTCAGAAGATGTCCATACTTGAGTGGAAGTGGGTGCATATCACTATGGACTTTATGGTGGGGTTTGCCATGAACCTTGGGCAAGTTTGATGCCATATGGTCATTGTGGATCGATTGACTAAGTCTACACACTTTATACCAGTTCAGACTAGTTATAAATCAGAAAAGCTAGCCAAGAATTACATTATGGAGGTAGTTAGCTTACATGGGGTGCCTATACTATCATTTCAGATCATGGTACATAATTCACATCTCACTTTTGGCAGTCTATGCAGAAGGATTTGGGTACTCAAGTGGATCTTAGTAAAGCCTTTCACCCATAGACTGATGGTCAGTCTGAGTGTATTATTCAGGTTCTTTAGGATATGTTGCGAGCTTATGTTATTGACTATGGTGGTCATTAGGACAAATTTTTACCTTTAGCAGAGTTTACATATAATAATAGTTACCATTCGAGTATTCAGATGACACCATTTGAGGCACTATATTGTAAGAGGTGTCAATCTCCTATTGGCTGGTTTGATGCATTTGAGGTTGGGCCGTAGGGCACAAATTTATTGAGGGAGTCCTTGGATAAGGTCAAATTGATTCAAAATAGGCTTCTTATGGCTCAGAGTAGGCAAAAGAGTTATGCAGATAGAAAGGTTCACAATTTGGAGTTCATGGTGGGAGATAGGGTTCTATTGAAGGTTACACCATAAAGGGTGTGATGAGATTTAGAAAGAAAGGTAAGTTGAGCCCAAGGTATATTGGGCCTTTTGAGATTGTTGAGCATATTAGTGAGGTTGCGTATCAGTAGGCTTTGCCACCTACATTGTCTAGTCTTCACCTTGTATTTCATAACTCGATGCTAAAGAAGTATCATGGGGATGGTGCTCATGTGATCCAATGGGACTTGATGTTACTTTCCAAGAATTTAACTTATGAGGAGGAGCCAATAACCATCTTGCATAGACAAATTTGAAAGTTGAGGTCAAAAGAGATTGCGTTAGTGAAGGATCAATAGAAGCATCGTCCAGTTGAGGAGGCCACTTAGGAGACTAAGTCGGATATGCAGATGAGATACCCACAACTTTTTGAGCATTCATGTGTGTTCGAGGATGAACATTTGTTTAAGTGGTAGATGATGTAACAACTCGTTAAGTCATTATGAGCACTAGAACTATTTTCTTTCTTAAAGGACCTTTTTCGAAAGCTTTCAGTGGTAATTTTGGACTATTTGTGTGACTATAATTATTCTAATGGATCAATAATATTAGATAATTAACTTACACGGTGATAAATAAATTTTATTTTAACTCTAAGTCCCTTTACCTACATATTAGAATAAGTTAGTGGGAGATAACATTTTGAGATCATAAGTTGTCTTTAAAAAAGAAAAGGAAAGAAAATAGACGAGGGACTATTGTGGCATCGGAACAAGGGAACAACTCCTCCAGGTGAGCTTTAATTCTTGATTTTTAATTTACGAAGTGTTTCACTGGTATTAATAAAAAAGGGTTGTGCATTACCTCGAGAAAGTGAGTATATTACATTATGGCGAAAGAATTGAATTATTAAGTGGGTATTGTTGTAGGTTTGGGCTATCACTGGTTAGTGGGTCCATTTGGGATCATTATAATTATAGAATAGGCTGCAGCAAGAAAGTACATCCACGAAAAGATTCCATTTTGAATTCTTGATGTGTACACACTGCAAGTTTTTTCAAATTTGGAATTTCTTCATACTGTACACGTTGCAAATTTGTCTTTAATTTGGTAATTTTCTCTTGCTGTATGTCACGACCCAACCTAGGGCCGTGAATGGTGCTGATAGGGCACCCAGACATACACTTATACCAAATCTTCGTCTACGACCGCTAAGGGATTTTAAAAAAATTCGACAGAGTCTCCTCTGTTTTTCTAACTAACCCCACCTGCAAACAGCGAACCCAACAGTACCAGATATAGCCATAAGGAAAGATATACAAACACATACGCGGGCCGACAAGGTCACCGTTGCGGTAGAGCCGCCTAACAAACATATCATACAAACGAGATCATACCAACATAAATTCCCACACCCACATGTATCTACAGATCTCTATGTACAGAAACTGTACCACACGACGAAACAGGGCCCCGTCATACCCTCGAGTATATATATATATATACATAAATGCAAAATACGAACTGAACATGTACAAGCGTATACCAAACTGTCTGCTCCTCATGCTAGGGAGCACTTCAACGATAGACGGAGGTCCTAAGAAGATGATCCTCTATCCTATTCGTCTGTACCTGCGGGCATGAACGCAGTCCCCGAAAGGAGGGGGTCAGTACGAAATACGTACCAAGTATGTAAAGCAGAAAATCCGAAATATGAGTGAAAATAATAATCCAGATATAATAGTATAAAATTCAAACCTGTATGTCAACATAAAAATATTTATTCTTTT
>JAOTQJ010119228.1:0-10678 GCA_025642045.1 Solanum sejunctum
GGGTCTCCTCCCACATATTTATGATATATTATGCAAGTTTGACTATCTTCCTGCATGTTTTAACTTAAGCATTGATTATACATATCATATTGAGCTTATGTCTACTGATTATGATTATGCATCTTGATTATTATGGCTTACGTTCCTTATTGCATTGCAACCCGCATACTTAATACATTCCAAGTACTTTGCCTATATGATCTAACCATGTAGGGCTCAAAGCTCTTATTATCCTCTTCCTCCACGTGGCTAGCCGGATCGTTTGAAGATTGCTATTAGTAAGTCCTTCACTCCAGGGACAACATCCGCTTTACTTTCATGCTTTTGTTAAGACCTGCCTATTTTAAATTTTTTATCTTTTGAGGGTGAGCCCGGGATGAGACACCCCTCATGTGCTTCAGAATTTTCCGTAATTATTTTTTTCTAATATCTAAAAATCATGCATGATTTGGAATATCCGACTTTATATTATTGATCAAGGGATAAAATTGAGTGAAAAATGGGTAAAACTCAAATTTTAGAAGATCCATAACGAAAAATAATTTTCACTAATTAATCGAGTTCCAGTGTGCATCCGCACCTCAGGCGCACGTGGCCTGGGGACGGACTAGTACAACTTTTTATTTCGCATTTGGTTAGCGGACAAGAAGCAGACCAGTGTAATGTTTTTCCTAATTTTCTTGTTCTGTCCAATGGCATTTGGGTAATGGCTTAATGCCCATTTAAGTGTGAAAGACCCCTTTCCTTAGCCATTTTCAACCCTATGAACCTTAAAAGTCTCCCTAAAACCCTCTCAAATTCTCTCCAAAAACATCACTCAAAATCCCATTCAATTTCAAGAATCCAAGAGCATATTTGAAATTTCAAGAACCCATGTCAAGGTTCAAGTCTTCCCCAATTCAATTTCAAGAAATTCCAAGTTTAGGTATGTGGGTTTGATTATGGGAACCTTCCTTCCCACAAGTCCAACCATTTCTCCTTTCCTACTACATGAAATTTATAAATCTTTATGATTATTTATGAACTCCTGAATATGGTATTACTACTATGCATTCTATTATGATTTAATTTTGTTCATTATCATGAAGCAAAATATTATGTGGTATTTATGGATTATTTTGGGATATTTATGAACTCTTATTTATGATATTATTAGTATGCATTATACATATGTCCTCTATATGAATTTTACAGGAAATGATGTTTTATGCCAAAATGGTATTAGGATTTGATATTAAGATGGATTTTATGTTCCCATATTCATATTTTAAGATGATGTATATTATCAAGATGAGTTAATTAAGAATGATTTAAACTACTTATTTTCCCTATATATCTCGAAATATGATACTTTCTTAAATTATGAGGGTTTTACTACAATATTGGTGGATTGAATTGAATGACTTTAAAATGAACCGATCTTACTATTCTCTTGTCTCTTACACTTGAAATGCATGATTTTAAGTACATATGCATATGCTCACCATGTGTTTGACTAAATTACTTGACAAGAATTCTTAATGTTGATGAGAGATTTTTGTAGAAATTTACGTGACAAATACTCTTATGTTGTTGAAAGGTTATTGCAGTACTTACAAGTCAAGTGTTTTACTGAAAATTAGGGACTACCAAGCATGTATTTAATTCATAGAAGGTATCTATGATTTTATAAGGAACAAATTTAGCCCTATTTCAAGATTTTATCCTCTTGTGAGCCATTCATGTCAAGTTGAGGGGTCAAGTATGCTTTTTATTTTTTCCTCATACTCAAGTTAAGCTCATTAGTAGAGATCAAGCATGTCAATGAGCTACTCATGTAAAGTTATCATATCTCTTACAAGTTATTCATGTTATGATTAAAATTATGATTATTTCAAGTATTCCGTAAGATTAGACTTAGCACCGATTAAGGCTTAAGATGGGGGCTCGACTCAAAGGGTCCTTATATAAAGTCTTTAGTCTCTAAACTATGTGCCACCATAGGATAATTTTATTTCCCTAAATGGGATTTACTAGTGGATCCATCTAGTTCATGTCTTCGCCTCATGTGGGGTCATGTGTTGTTTAATTTGGCAAGTAGACCACACCTTATCGAGGAGGTGTCAGGCCTCGATCACTTGCCGAGGGGCTGTTATGCCTCGGATTCCAAGTTATAACTCGCTTGGTCTATGTCGATTAAGATCTCCTCGCACATATGTATGATATATTATGCAAGTTAAATGTTTTACATGCAAGTTTTAATATAAGCACTGATCATATTGTTAGTATGTTATTCACTACTTATAATTAAGAATTTTGCCTATGTTACCTATCTCTTATTGAATTGCATCCTACATACTTAGTACATTCAAATGTACTAACGCATACTCTATGCCTATATGATGTCACCATGTAGGAACCAGAACACCGCTTGATCCTCCTCCTCCTCCACGTGGCTAGTTGAATTGTCTTACAAGCTTATTGGTGAGTCCTCCATTTCATGGACATGGCTTATGATCTCTTGCTATGTAATAGACTACCTTTCTTTTGGTTATGTATCGACTATGGAGGTGAGTCTAGTTGCTTGTCTTGGCCCCTGCTCTTATCTATATAGTAGAGGTGTTGTTGGACATGTTATGTATCTATGTTATGAGTCTTGACTTTCTTGTTTCTTGATGTTATGAAATGAAGGTTTATCGTTAGTCCCAAATCCCTTGTTTATGCTTATTTCTCATTGTCATTTTAATTGCTTTCATGACCAAGGATGTGTAATGATATGCTAAGAGGCTTGTTTGGGGTTCTTCGGGTTCTCCATTCGCTGGTCACGTCTAAGCCCTAGGCTTAGGTCGTGACAAAAACATATTCAAATCATTTTAAAACATCATAAAATAAATCATTTTCATGTACATGCATGCATGTCATGTCATGAGACTCAAGAGCGAAAGAATTAGGACCATTGAGAATAAGAAGAACCTAATACTATGCTTGAGTAGATTGGAAAGGATAGAGGTGTCGTTGCATCCTACTTGATTCCATTCCCTACGTAGCAATTTCAATATGTTGATCTCTATTGTGGAGCCTCTCTACTTGCCCATCCAAGACCTCAAATTGGAACTTCCTCATAAGACTAGTTATCCTCAACCTCAACGCTTTCCAAAGGAACAATAGCACCAGTATCTCCAACCAACTTCCTCAACTTAGACACATAGAAAATCGAATGAATAATATTCAAATCCGAAGACAAATCCAATTCATAAGTTACATTCTCGCATCACTCAATAATCTCATGAGGGCCTACATATAGGGAAACTTAACTTGCCCTCCTTTCCAAAATGATCGGACCCTTAATAAGTGATACCTTCACATCTACCCAATCTCCAATACAATTTCATGATCCCTCTTTCCTACATATAAGTAAAACCCTTGGATGACTTCGAACCATCTTCAACTTTTCCCTAACTAATCCCACTCTCTCCATAGCCTCCAACACTAAACTCGGGCCCATAGAAGTCATCTCATCTAACTCAAACAATCCCACTAAAGACATACACCTTCTACCACACAAAGCTCCAAACTGTGCCACACCAATGCTAGCATGAAATCTGTTATTGTAAGAAAACTTAATAAATATTAGATGATCACCCCAATTAACCTTAAATTCCAACACGCAAGACCTCCATGTCCTCCTAAGTTTGAATTGTCCTCAACATTGAAAGTAGTCTCAATTTATTAGAAGTGAGCTGACGTAGTCCTCCGATCAATAATACCCTAAACTGATTCCAACTGCTTTCGAGTCCGAGGCAAACTAACTACAAAATCCATATTCACCTCTTCCCACGTCCAAGTAGAAATTTCAATATCTTGAGTCAAACCACCGGCTTTTTGGTGTTCTTCCTTTGTTTTTGACAATTAGGGCATTCAGATACAAACTTGGTTATATCCTTCTTCATGCAATGCGACCAACACTCTTCTCTCAAATCGTAGTACCTCTTAATAGATCTTGGGTGATTAGAATAATAAGAGTTATGGGCTTCACTCATGATCATATCCTTAAGATCATCAACATCCGAAACATACAATCAATCTTGGTACCGAATTACACCATCTCCCCCTTGGGAGAAAACCTCTATCTTATTTTCAACAACCAACCTATTCTAGACCTTACATTAAGAGCCACCAAGGATTCGGCCCCATTTTGAACATGAATACCTCTATCATTAAAGCCAGCCAACATAACATTAAATCTGGCCTAATGGTAAACATCTTTTGCCAACTTCGCCTACTCTTCACCCCCATAAGCCACACTTCCCATAGATAGTCTACTAAGAGCATCGGCTACCGTATTTGCCTTGTCAAGATGATATCAGACACTTATGCCATAGCCCTTCAATAGTTCCAACCTTCTTATTTGCCTCAAGATAAGGTCCCTTTGAATGGACACATATTGCAAACTCTTGTGATCGATGAAAACGTCCATATATATCCCATACAAATAATGTCTCCAAATTTTCAAGGCAAACACCACTACCGCTAACTCAAGATCATGAGTTGTGTTCTTATGCTTATGCACCTTCAATTGGCTTGATGTATAAGTTATCTCTTTACCACGTCGCATAAGTATACAACCCAACCTAAGCCGAGAAGCATCATAATACATCACTAACCAATCAAAACCCTCTGGTAAAGTCAAAATAGGAGCCGATGTAAGTCAATCTTTCAAAGTCTAAAAACTCTCCCTACACCTATCCGATCATACACACTTAGAGTTCATTTGAGTCAACATGGTTAATGATGATGCAATAGATGAAAACCTTTCAATAAATCTCCTATAATAATCAGCCAACCCAAGAAAACTGCTAGTATCCAAAGGAGCAATCTTACAAAATAATGCACACCCTTTACCAACTCCCGCCTAACATTATCTATAAAATCAACTAAAACATCCTCCTTGCCTATATTGCATTATGAGCCCAAAGTAACTCTCCCTATTTCGTAGTAAGGGATGGAGACAGGAAATCTTAAGACATGCTCCGTGGCATGATGTGAATCGTGAAAAGTGAAACATTTGCTAAGACTCCTTATAGCCTCTTACCCATAGATGTGTCGCACTTCATACCTATGACTAAGACTCTACTTAACAGGGCATGTTGGACTCTGAGGATCATTTATAAACCTTGTGTTCTGATACCATCTCTATCACGATCCAAGCCAACGGTCTAAGACTAACACGACAAATTAGAACCCAAGAGTTCCTACATGGTGAGAGTATATAGGCAAAAGTATGTGTTAGTACATTTTAAGGTACTAGGCATGTGGGGTGTAATGTATGTAACTTACTAAAACTTGCATATAATGTTAGATGGCAAGGGCACATGATATATTAAGAGATTTATATCAAGGAATGTAATATAACAATATGCTAGGAAAATTATGATGAATGAAATATAAATGATGCTCATATGTATGGTGGGGATGTGACCTCAACTAAAATAAGTAAGACCAATCGAGTTATTATTTGGAATCCCGATGAAATCCCCTCATCGGTAAAGAGTTGGTCTACTTGCCAAAGGTAAACCATATTTCACCTTACGGGCACCCCCATTTCGTATGAAACAACCTTTCCTATGGGCACCCCCATATCAGAGAGGATTTTCACATATATCATATCCTATCATGTCATTTCCTCTTCTTACGAGCAACCCAACTTCGGAGGCAACTTTCCTTATGGACATCCCCATTTTGGAAAGGAATCTTTGCTATGCATATAATTCGAGGAAAGAGAGGGAACACTTCTTCCATCGATGTGAAGTCGTCATCCTACAAGAATACTTAAAATGTACATAGTTATACATGCTTTAAAAGAGATACAAGTTTTGCTAAAATATTTTAATGCACCCTTGGGCTTAAAAGCCAAACACCGTTCATAATAATTCATACTTAGGCTCAAATGCCAAAATTCGTAATTTTATAGTCATAATACAACATAGGAATAACCCATTCATATGCTAAATGGTACAAGCACCGAAAATGCTAAAAGAGCCATAATCATAGATATGTATTTGATCACATTCTTGACAAAACCAATATCTTATCAAAATCA
This sequence comes from Solanum sejunctum, assembly GCA_025642045.1. Classification (NCBI taxonomy): domain Eukaryota; kingdom Viridiplantae; phylum Streptophyta; class Magnoliopsida; order Solanales; family Solanaceae; genus Solanum; species Solanum sejunctum. Next base: position 6,080 of record JAOTQJ010119228.1, read on the forward strand.
TATTATAGAACATAATTGGGCAAAACTCACTTCATAATTTTCATAAAATCTCATGAACATGAATGCATATGCTATGAATAATGTGAGAATGGAATGTGAAATTGAGATTCAATCTAAAATCAATAGCATAACATGAAATTGAAGTAAATTTATAATTAAATCCACATTTGAAATCATGTATGAACCACTCATGCTCAAACAAGCTTTTAAAAGGGACATGCATAATCATAGATTCATAACAATGATGAAATTTAGTATTTCAAAGCTTAGATCATTAATATCAATTGATAAACACAACGCATTCATTATTGGAATTTAAGGAATCATAATATTTAAAACCCCAACTAAAGTAATCAAAATTCATGTAGATTTCTTGAAAATAGTTTGAGGCTCCTTGATTGAAAGTAACCAAGAATCATAACTCACATACCTTTACTAAGATGAAGAAAATCCTAAAGAATTTGAAGAATAATTGAGTTCCTTTGCTCCCAAATTGAAAAAATCCAAATAGTTCTTTGGAATAGATTCTAGAGTGGCTTGAGTGAATCAGTCTTGAATGAGAGTTTTGGAATTAGTGTAGGAGAGGTTTAGGAATATAAAAGGAGGGCCTGTGTAAAGGTCCTAAATAGCCTTGGGGATTGTTCAAAATATCAAAAATATCTAAATAAGATGCCCCATTAATTTTTACCCGAAGCTTCACACGATCAGCTTCACGGGTCACGAGGCCTTCAGGGGTCGTGAAGCTCCCCCATCTAGCCCAGACAGATTTTATGAAATAGGCCATAACTTCTTGCTCCGAAATTGAAGTGAGGTGAGACCAAGTGCGTTGTAAAGCTAATTCAAAGATCTTTAATTTGAAATGCCGTGGGCGAACCAATTCAATTTGTCCTAAGAGATATATCTATTTAAAATTGACCTTTCTATCGGTACTTATGAAAAACTTAGCCGACGGAATTTCTTTAAATTTGGCTTGACGTGCGAGACCCATGATAGCCTTAAACAACATGAATAAGCTCAATGTGAAGGATTTAAAGTGAAATTATCTTTATCTTGAAGATCTAATGCTTAGAAAAGAAAATCTAGAAATTGGAACCGTAGCTTGACACTTAGAAAAACTTGGTGAAGGCAAGCTCCATGGTTGGCCATACGGCCCATGTGGAGATACACGGCCTATATACCAACACTTAGTAAAAAAAAACCTTCTACACCACACTTTGAAGGCCACACGACTGGCTATACGACCAGTGCCAAGCCTCCCGGCTCGTGTGACTAGTCGTACCCTAGCACTTAAGCAAAAAATCGTTAGTTCAAGCCCAAATCCATTCACACGGCCCTCCACATAGTCCGTGAGGTGTGATACTACCCATGTGGGGTCCACATGTGATGAGCCTTAGTTCGAAGTCCTACACCAAGGCCACACACTCAAAATTAAGGTTAAATGTTGTGTCATTGGAGGCCACATGGCTCATGTTACCTCAAACTGGCCGTGTGGTCTCCCTTGAGACAACACTTGGTCCAAATTTTGTTCAAAATAAAATTCTCAAGCTCCAATGAAGTCGTACAAAAATCTGGGTCGTTACACTCTCTTATGATTTTTTTATTATGAAAGACTTCCCTTAGTCCCGCTTCTCTTTTTGAATAATTGACTCTTCTTATTGTCTTATTTTGTTTCCTCACCAAGGATATGTACATGATATTCTAGAGGCTTGTTTGGGTTGTCTTTGGACTTCTCATTTGCCATGTCACGTCTAGGCCCTAGCTTGGGTCATGAAACGGGAGATGTCTTGGACCCGTTCCGCTTATATTAGAGGTATTGTTGGATATGAAATCTATATATCGAGCTAGACTCTTATTATCTTTATGTAATTGTGAAGAATTGCCTTAGTCCCTTCTTCCCTTCTATGCTTGTCGTATGTGAAAGGATGTGATGGAAGTCCCAAGTTCCTAAATACCCCCATAGCGTGAGTCATATTTACTCTCTCCATAGACTTGTTTGCTATGTGATTCATGTTTATCCTCTTCCCTATAAAATCCCCATAGCGTGAGTCTAAAGCCCCACTTCTCTTAGAAATTATATACTATATGTTTGTTGCTCTTTTATGCTTTCACTGTGTCATGTATGTTTGGGAGGCTTGTATGGGATCTCTTCGGGTTCCCATTTGTCATGTCACATCTAGGCCCTAACCTTGGGTCGTGACAATAGACCGTCTTGGTATATGGGGTGGAGTGCTGACCACTCAAAAATTTACATGTTTAGAAAATGTAGGTTGCGGAGATGAACATATTAAGAGGATATATGGACATAACATGTATGATAAGATTAGAAATGAGATCATTTGAGAGAGGTTAGAGGTGACCTCTATAGCAGACAAGATGAGAGAAGCGAGACTCAAATGGTTTTGGCTCATGCAGAGGAGGAGCGTCGATGCTCCTATTAGGCTGTGAAAGGTTGTATCTAGGGGTTATGCGAAGGGGTAAAGGTATATTAAAAAAGTATTGGGGGAGGTGATTAGACAGGATATAGTGTAGATTCATATCACCAAGGATATGACCTTAGATAGGAAGGAATGGAAATCGTATAGTAGGATAAAAGGTTAATAGGCTAGTAAGGATAGGCTATTAACTTGCCTTGTAATGTAACATGTTAGTACGATTAGTTATGTCTTTATATATTTTGTTATTAGTGTCCGTAATTTATTTTTCTACTTTTTTATAATTATAAAATTATCAATTATTTTTTATTCTAATCATTAGTCTACATCTAGTATCTTTTTACTTTTGGGGGCTGAGATATTTGAGTTAAGGACCTTCCGGAAATAACTTCTCTATCTCTATAAGATAGTGGTAAGGTCTGCATACATATTACCCTCCCAAAATCCTACTTGTGGGATTCACTGAGTATGTTGTTGTTATACCCAAAATTAAATAAGTTTTTCTTTGTTACTTGAATAAATTTTGAAATGTCATTTATTTTAAATTATTTCTTTCAAAAATTAGTCAAATCAAGTTTAAAATAGCCGTGTAATCGTGTGCTAGCGGTCATTTTGAGTATTAATAACTTCTCAATGTCGACATTTCGACCCTTACTATTTTCTCTAATTTTTAGGATTGTTTCCGTATGTTAGTGGTTATTTGGAGTGTTAATAAATTTTGATTTACCATTTTCTCTAACTTTTAGGATTTTTTTGTTAGAATCTTAAAAATTAAGTTTTTTCTCTTAATTTCAATAAAAAGTTAAGTGGCAGTTCTATTTTTTTTCAAAAATCAATTTTTTTTAATTAAATTAAAAATCATTTTTTGCAAAAATACTCTTTTCCCACAAATAACATTCATAATTTTAAAATATAAGGGATACATGTAGTGAAATTAGGTGCATGAATCTGATGCATACTTCACATACATTAGTCAAAGACATGTATCTTGATCCAAATAAGTAATAATTTTGATTTATATAATATTTTCAGATGAAGGTTTTTATCTAGTTGAATAAAGACTAATATATTAAAGTGTGAGATACACATCGTTCTCCAAACATGAAATATTAGGAGGGGGGGACCTCGAAATTCAAATTCTGAAGAAAAAAAAAGTTGTTCATTTTGTGTTTACTTTAAAATAAATGAAAGAAATAAAATATTATGATTCTTTTAGAAGTTGTTTGACTAGATATATTCAAAAGTTATTAAAGAAGTGATTTCCTCCTTAAATTAAGCATTTTAGTTACAATCCTTATTTAAATATTATCTTACTTTTGTTGATTCCTCGGGTACATGTATCTGTCGAGTTAAGTATATGTATCCTCTTGGATTTAAGTAGTAAGTCTGAATTGGGAAATGAAGATTGAATGAATAAGGAAAATGTAGGGGGAACCAATTAAAAGTAAATGAAAGTCATTTCTCCCTTATCGGTAAAATTGAGTAAAAGTTTTGTCTTTATATTAGGAAACACTTTCATACATGTTCTGAACGGATGAGACTGTTCTGAAAAGGTAAATTCGCACCCAACATTGCTAATAGAGGCCATTTCTGCATTTTTCAGACATTGAATTTTCTCTTCTTCTTCATGCAATTTCTTATGAAATAAATTCAACCCTGTGTGAATCCGTTACTGATTCGTTGAGTTTGCTGAAAATTACAAGAGTTTGAGGTACCATTGTTAACACACAGTGAATTCTGTGGACTCAGATTATTAAACATATTTTAGTTTTAGATTCTGTTTTCTGTATTGCTATTAAATTAAAGAGATAACTAGTTTAAGTAATTTAATATTTTTATTTCTGTATTTTTATCTTTTGATTTTGGAGATTAAAGCCTTCTCTGCTTCTACTCCAGTTGAGTTTAAAATTAATTTAAAGTTATAAGAACTTCATCATTAAAATTCATTCTATTGATAATAGAATCTGTCTTTGTTATTAGTATTTTACATACTATGTTGTTTGTCTATTTGAGATAGAAAAATGACTAATCTAAGAAAATTTAATGTTGTCACGACCCAACCCAGGGGCCGTGATTGGTGCCAATAGGATACCCAGACATACACTATACCGAATTTCCATTCACAACAGCTAAGGAGTTTCACGAAATTTCGACAGAGTTTTCTCTG
>JAOTQJ010119259.1:0-10676 GCA_025642045.1 Solanum sejunctum
TATTTATGCATATATACTACTGTCTGGGAAGCTGCTAGAACTTTTTTTCTGCAGGTGCGGTTAGTCAATAAAACAGAAGAAACTCTGCCAAAATTTCTGTAAAATTTCGGGCTAGGTTATAAAGAATTTTGGCTTGGTAAGTGTTTGCGTGCCCCTATCGGGCACTGGTTACGACCCTCGGGGTGGGGTGTGACAGAACCAACAACCCAACGTACATACGTGTCTCTCTTTCCTCCTTCCTCAATGTTCACCTTATTAGGAATATCCAGAAAGATATTTCGGGAATCGGCCTGTACTTCTTTTCACATACGAAAATATAAAATTCATACTCGTGTGGCAAGCCAATGCCAACTTATACATGAGTTTTTCTTGAAGCAATAATATGTTGATCTAGTCACCACCAGAGCCATGCTCCCGATTGTTCAATCATTTTATAACCAGTGACTTCGGCTTTACTAATGACCAATTGATTTCGCTTACTGGGCATGCGAGTTTGATATAACCCAAGTTGTGCTTGCACTTTTCATTGCACATGGCTTTCCCTATGTATACATCAGTTCCTTTCTTACAATTCCATTTCGGTAGTAATTTTTTATTTTCGTTTATTTATTTTTATCTTTTTTTTCACCTTCAGAAGAATAAAGCATAGGCATTTCTACTAGTGTTAGCATAGTATGAAAGATCTTTTAGATGCATATATTCCTCCGGGGGGACGATTGGGGCGTGGACATAAGGGTCAAATTCGCGAAATTCGTTGATAATTAGAATAGATTCGTAGAATATATATGTTGATTCATATCAATTAATTCAAATTAATTTTAGGGAAGAGAGACCCATCCAAATTAATCATGTGCCAGGAACCAAATTTGAATTGGTGACACGAGGATTTTCAGTCCTTTGCTCTACCAACTGAGCTATCCCGATAATTTTCAACCTAGAGAAGGAGAATCTTGTGTTCCAATAAAAGCAGAAGTGATGTGGATTATTCAAAAATCGGATTTGGTTAGACAATGTGTAGTTCGTAAACAAGGATCGGCATATGACGTACAAAAAGTTCACGCCCCTCCTTATCTCTAAAGAAAGGGTGTCCTAACCACATCCGCTGAATAGAAACATTAAGCTAAAAGCCTAGACAAAATGAACACCTAAAAAAAAAAGGTCATATCATTCTCATCGAGATCATCGATCTCATACCAAATCCCATCAATCGAACAGATCCGAATCAAATAGCAATGATTCAAAGCACTAACAAAAGGTACAGAAATAAATCAAATTGATAAAAGTGAACAGATCGAGCAAGCTCGAATTGACGTAAATAGTGATTCAAATGTATACAAAAAGTATTTCTAAAAAGGATTACTAATCCTAGTTCCATAGGCATCAAAAAGGATTATCCTGTAAATATAAATTGTCTTCCTCCATATATAAAAAGGAATAAATAAATTAATTAAATTTTGGAACTTTATCGACTTATTGTATATCATAATTTAGGCATTTGTATATTCATAATGATACCATGAGTGCAATCATCCCTCCGTACATACGTGTCTCTCTTTCATCCTTCCTAGTACAATTCCGTTGAGAGGAATTCGACAGATGGCATCATCTCAACCCTGTCAAGACTTTTCATCCGAAATTAATGGTTGCAATCGAGGGGCCGTTGAGAATCCTCAGAACTCAGCATATTTGGAATTTGAATTTCAAATTCAATTTCATCCCCAATTTCCGGTTTTGACCCCGACGTTTCCCCCCAATTTTGAACCCTAATTTCGCCTATAAATTGAACACAGTCGTTCTTCATTTTCTAATACACTAAGACTTCTATTTGAAGAGTTAAAGTAAAATTTTTCAGAAAACTGGTTCAATTTTAAAGGTTCCTGAGTTTGGGAATTTCCGTTTGAGCTTGAAGGTTCTCAAAGAAAGCTCTGTTTGGTGTGTAAGTTCCTCAAGTTCAAGGTCTCAGGTCGCTACCCCAAAAAAGGTAACTCTCTCATTCACTTCTCTCGTTTTCTTTTCTGAACGATTGTGTATTTTATAGTGAGTTTCATTCAAGTATACGCCATTCTTTTAGAATTTTTGCTTGATTTTTAGGCTGTTATACTTATTATTCTAGTCGATTAAAGAGTTAGATGTTGGTACTCATTTTAAAAGTGTTACTGGCTCTACTGAATGTTTGGTTGTTGTCACTGTTGTATAGAGTTTAACTTGAAGTTTCTATGATGTTACTGTGAGTGATGTTTATCTGGTTGATAGCTGAAGTTTGTTTCGGTTCGAATCTAGATTTTGAGTTACAAGAGTCTCAAGTTTGCTTTTGTTTTGGTCTCATGTAAACTGAGTTTTCCTTGTCTGCTCGTGTCATTTTTGTTTCAGTCTCTCCTCATTCATTCTGATTTTTGAGGTTCAAATGGCAGCGTTTACATGTCTCTTCTTTTCTTCCTCCTTTTTTGTATATGATGATTGTCAAATGACTTTATCTGTTCTGTTTCACTAAAGCCTGGATTTTGATTCTGAGATTGAGTTTAAGAATGTATTTTCTATCGATTTCCTGTTTAAAGCCCTTTTTAAGTTGGAAATGCACTCGTTATTCAATAACATTGTTAGTTATGGTTGCTCCCTTAAAGATGCTGGCAGCAGTCTATTCTATATAAATACGACTAAGTTTCTCTTACTTATTTTGCCAAGTTTTGCTCATTACATGTTCATTTCATTTGTTAGTTGTTGATAGAATACATTTTTTTCCTTAAGGTGTCTAATCCACTTGTTAAAAGGTGAATCTGGTTGAAGTGTTATTTATTTAAAGTCACTTGTAATGATTTAGTTCTATGTTGTCCTAATCTGTTCTTGTCAATAATGCCTGAAATTTGGGATCATCTCCTATGTGAGTTTACTTAATTGACACCCAATTTTGTCCGGCCTACAACTCTTTTTAGAGTGTTAATTCATTAAAATATATAATTTATTTATAGTTAATTTAATTCAAATATTTGTGTGTTTATAACATTCTTTATTATTATTATTTTATTTTTGATGTTATAAATATTTTTCTTTCACATGTTGATTGGTTTGATTTAATTTCTCGTTCAAATCCATATATTTCCTAACCCCACGCATTTTCTTTTTATCTTTTTTTTTTCTTTTGACTTTTTCTCTTTTCTTTAAGATGGGACCCACATGTCTCATGGGTCCCACCTAACTCTCACCTACCCTCATTCAATACAAGAAAAAGTACACTCCCTCTTTTCTTTTCCCCCTCACCCGCTCCTCTCCTCTCCTCCAAAATGCAACCCCCAAAATACCCATTTTTCACCATTTTCGATCACCAAATAACCATCTCAAACCAGCCTCAAAACAGTCCCAAATGACACCCATAATCACACGTTTTTCGACCCCATTGCAAGAATCAAAACCCCCTCAAATCAACCCTATTTTCTGCCAAAATTAGCCCACAAAATCTGCCAAATCAACCTAAACTAAAATTTTACAAAACAATGAGCGTGAATTTAAACAAAATAAAGTTTCTGAATATTAAAGTATTAAAAAGATCTATCTAAACTAAAATTTGTATATACTACTTTTAATAATCACACAAACAAGTAACCATAAACTAATGGTGATTCCCTAACAAGACAAAGCAATAAAATGACAAAATATAGTGAAATATATACAAACATAAATAAAACTTGTTCAGTCTTTTTTTTTAAATGGGAGGCCTCGAAATCCGACAGATAGATCTTTCATCGGTCAAATTTAATATATAATGAACTTGAATTTTAACATATAACAGATGTAAATATAAATTGACTTTTTCAGTCTTTTTGAATGGGGAGGGCACGAAATCCGACAAATAGATTTTTTCTCGGCCAAATTAAGCACGTGACGAAAAATGTACGCACTTGATATAAATAAATTAAGCCAACAATTAACATGCACGAATCTTAGCTACAATAATTAAACTAAAACAAACAGAGATAAAAATATCAAAACGTGCAAAATAAAATAAAAATCACACATATAATTTCAAGTAACATTAAACCCAGCAAGATAGTGATCATGAATATATATTTACGAAAAAACTATTAACTTTTTATCATTCAAGTTATACACAAAAGAAAAACAATAGCTAAAAACAATAACAAAATATGAAACTTCTATATATGACAACACTTTAAAAGGAATAGATAAATAATAAAATATATGTAAAAAGTAGCATAAATTAATTAACAATGACGATATCAGTAGCATAATAAATAAGACTAGCAGAAACATACTACCTCATGAAAAAATAACAAGAAAGCAAAAGAAATATAATTAACTATATTTTGGGGTTGTTTTCATGGGTCTTCTAAGGTCGATTTTTGGTGGATTTTTTTTTATAGGTTTTCGCGAGCATAGAGGTAAAGGGGGCGATGGGGTTGGCTAGTGTCAGTGATCTAGGGTCGTCGACGAGATGAGGGAGATCGTTTTGCTGATGGTTTTCACGGTGGATTAGGGGTTGTTTGGGTGGTGTTTTTGGTCAATTTTTGGTTAGTTTGCTACTGCATTTTGGAAGTAGAAATGGGTGACGTTTTTTGAGTTGGAGGGTGTTGGGATTGTGTTTTTGGGTTGATTTGACAGATTTTGTGGGCTAATTTTGGCAGAAAATAGGGCTGATTTGAGGGGGTTTTGATTGCTGCAATGGGGTCGAAAAACGTGTGATTATGGGTTCAGGATGATTATTTGGTGATCGAAAATGGTGAAAAATACCTCCTCAAGTGTCAACAAGCTGCTCCTTCAAGCTACTTGTATTAGATAAGACAAAAAATGTGGATATTTTGAGGGCTGCATTTTGGAGGAGAGGAGAGGAGAGGGACAGTCTTTGTTAAAGGGCGGCTAGGATCTTTTAAGTGGAAAAGGATGAGAGCGTATCGATTAGGGGGAAGAAAAGAGGGGGTTGTGCTTTTTCTTGTATTGAATGAGGGGAGGTGAAAATTAGGTAGGATCCATGAGACACATGGGTCCCATTTTAAAGAAGAAAGAAAAAGAAAAAGGAAAAAAGGGTAAAAAGAAAATGCATGGGGTCAAGGAATATATGAATTTGAATTTTAAAATATACGAAAAATTAAATCAGATCAATTAACATGTGAAACAAAAATATTTATAACATCTAAAATAATAATAATAAAGAATGTTAGGAACACACAAATATTTGAATTAAATTAATTATAAATAAACTATATATTTTAATGAATTGACACTCTAAAAAGGATTGTAGGCCGGACAAAATTAGGTGTCAACAGCTGTACTTTTCTTTGGATATGATCAATGCAAGAGATCATGAAAAAAAAACTTGACAGATCCAATTTTGGCTGAACAATATGAATAAATATGAGTACTATAAATATCCCATGTGATCTCTGAAGCAGGTTGTGCCCTCTAAAAGGATTGTAAAAGGATCCACATATAGAATAAAATACATATTTTGGTAAGACAAATACAGATGATTCATAGAATGCAATATGAATGTCTCTCTCGACAATGAATATGCAATGACTCTCTCGGCGATAAAAATATGCAATGGTCCTCTTGGTGATGAAAATATGCAATGGCCCTCTTGGCGATGAATATTTGGAATGGCCATCTCGGCAATGAAATATGCAATGACTCTCTCGGCGATGAAAATATGCAATAGCCCTCTTGGCAATGAAATATGCAATGGCCCTCTCGGCAATAAAAATATGCAATGGCCCTTTCGGTGATGAAGATATGAATGGCCCTCTTGGCAATGAAATATGCAATGGCCCTCTCGGCGATGAAAATATGCAATGACCCTTTTGGCTATGAAAATATGCAATGGCCCTCTTGGCGATGAAATATGCAATGACCCTCTTGGCGATGAATATGCAATGGCCCTCTTGGCGATGAATATATGCAATGGCCCTCTTGGCAGTGAATATATGCAATGGCCTTCTCGGCGATGAATATACAATGACCCTCTAGGCGATGAATATGCACTGACCCTCTTGGCGATGAATATGCACTGGCCCTCTCGACGATGAATATGCACTGGCCCTCTCAACGATGAATATGTAATGGCCCTCTGGCGATGAAAATATACAACGGCTCTCTCGACGATGAAAATATGCAACGGCCCTCTCAGCGATGAATATGCAATGGCCCTCTTGGCGATAAATATGCAATGACCCTCTTGGCAATGAATATATGCAACGGCCCTCTCGGCGATGAATATGCAATGACCCTCTCGATGAATATGCAATGACCCTCTCGGCGATGAAATATGCAATGACCCTCTCGGCGATGAAAATATGCAATGGTCTTCTCGACGATGAAAATATGCAATGGCCTTCTTGGCAATGCAAATATGCAATGACCCTCTCGGCGATGAAAATATGCAATGGTCTTCTCGACGATGAAAATATGCAATGGCCTTCTTGGCAATGCAAATATGCAATGACCCTCTTGGCGATGAATATGTAATGACCCTCTTATCGATGAAAATATGGAGGAAATATGAATGAAGAAACACTACCACCTCCGATAGTGCAACGTAAAATGAATGCAAATGACACTACCACATTTGATGGTGTGATGTAAAATAAATGCAAATGACACTATCACCTCCGATAGTGCGATGTAAATGACACTACCACCTCCGATAGTGTGATGTAAAGATGAATGCCATGACACTACTACATGCGATAGTGCGATGTAAAAATGAGTGAAAATGACACTATCACCTGCGATAGTGTGATGTAAAATGAATGAAAGACAATACCACCTGTGATAATGTGATGTAAAAATAAACGTAAATGACACTACCACCTGCAATAGTGCAATGTAAAAATTAAATGCCAATGATATTACCACCTGCGATAGTGTGATGTAAAATCAATACAGAGATAATAAAACTCAATAAATAAAAATAAAACAAGCGCAAGTACCTGTGGTAATGCAAATATGAAAATGATGCCCCTTCTTTTGTAGGATGACACTGCTTCCTTTCAATGATGTTGAAAATTCATTTCCTACTGACTTTGCAAAACTACAATATGTCTCCGCCTTTGATCCTTAGAGCGTTGGACAGTGAAACAACCCTTCATTTGTAGGATGGCATCACTTTCTTTCAGTGATGCTGCAGATCGTTAAGTTAATTTTGCACTTCTAACCATGACAGAAACTATTCGAGGCTGACCATCGAGTTTCTGACAGTATTTGATAAAATTTTTGAGGTCTTCCTCAAAAATTCTGTCCCAGTTAGATTTTGACAGATCTCAGATTGTTGATGGAGGATTCCCACATTATTGTAGAATTTTTTCTTTTTTTTTTGACATTCCTCTAAAAAATTATCCCAGTTGCATCTGCTAGCATAATTTCTATCTTGACTTGTTGGAAATGACATTGTTTTGTGCATTTTTGTCCTTTTTCCGAGATTCAATCCCAACTTTCTTGTAAAGGGGGTTACAAAATTTCCAATAGGTGCATGACCTAACCCAACCAATGCTCTCTTTTCTCTTATTTTATTATATTTTTTATTTTTATTTATTTATTTATTTATTTTAGAATTTTTCTCTTTTTTTTCAAGAATAAATACAATGCACACAATTATGAGATATCAAAAATGAAAAAGAAAATCTAAAATTTCTTTGGAAGACATGAAAATAAACATGATGCTTACTCTTTTTTTTTTTTAAAAAAAATGATACAATACATTTCACAATTTCAAGAAGGGAGAGAGGAAAGGGACCAATGATTTAAGCATCCAAAATTAAAAAGGAAGATAGTTCTACAATTAAATACTTCTCAAGCTTGCATTAAGAAACTAAAGATAGTTGTATACCTTTAGTAACATAAGCTAGAATACAAAGTTAGACACGTGCAGTGAGTTCAAAGTATAAGCACCCAAATACATATTAAAGCGGACATTTAACAAAATATGTTACAAAATTAAAGCAACATAATGATATTAACTCAACAACAAATAATTCTAGAGGAGAGAATAAATTAGGAATCAAAGTCATGCTTCTCTATTTACATAAGTATAGCAACGCTCGTATCTAAAGTGAGACAAAATTCGAGGAAGAGGAAAACATAGACAAACTTAAGCAATCTTGATTTTTTTTAAAAACAAAAGCATAGCTTAAACCAATGAACATAAATTCCAACATTAAGTTCAGTATCAGATACCAGACTTAACATACAGGAAATGAAAGATAGGAAAATAAACATGGTGCTAATTTCTTTTTTTTTTTTAAATGTAGAATGTGAAGGAATAGTCAAATTTTGACCACAATTGATAGCAATAGTTAGAAATGCATTAAATTTATTACATTTCTTCTTCCTTTTTTTTCAACTGGAATTGAATTTTAAGTAATTCCTACAGATTCAAGTGGTACCTCAAACATATTTAAGTATCAACAAGAATTGTTCGTCTTACTTCAAACAAAGATTTGAATAGCACCAAACCTCTTGCGTCAAGTGCCCTCACAAGAAAGAAAGTCTCATCTCACACGTACATGGAATATTGATGTTAGAGACATTGTGCAAAATATTGTCATACTCAGTATTCAATACATGCAATTGTGATACCATATGCTTGGACTTTATGTAAATCTCCACTAATGTGAGCATGTTTGAAATGAGATCATTGGGACTTTTATTGGCTTGTAATGGAGGCTTAATGGTTGGGTAGGATATTTATTTGGAATAAAAGTGACTTAATCCTTTCTTGAGCGTTACGATAGTTTTGTACTTTCTTTGACTTTGTAGGGGTTGTTTTGTCTTGCCATATTTCCTCTGGCTTCTTTTTTTCACTTTTTTTTTCATTTTTTTTGGCTCTTGTTTTTTTTGTAAAAAAAATAATCTTTTCTGTCTCTGGAAGTCATTTTTGAATTTTTGATTTTAAGACTTTGCATCTTTCTCTTTTGAAAATTTCAAACCTACATCTTCACTTTATTATTTGTACATTTTTTGTAGGCTCAAGAAGAATGGGCCAAGAAAGGGATAGTGCTTGTAAGCACTTAGAAGGGTAACGACTGAGATATGGTTGTCCAGGCTCAAAGGGGGAGAACTAGGGATCACTGTTATTTGTTAGGTTTTGAAAGGCACAAACGGGTCAAAGAAGGTCTACGATCCTTTCTCAAATCAAACGTGACTCAAAATTTCGCCTCAACAAACATTCAGGTCAAGTTCTAGATCAACAACGCGATGCAATGAATTTTTTTATCTAAAGCTCACCACGCAATGCACTTGAAACAATGAGGTTAGTTTCATTCTTATCTTGAATGTGTGTAAGAGAATTCTTAAGTATCACAAAAATATAATAAGAGGTACCAAAAGAATTTATGATTTATCACAAAACTAATTTTCTATCATCTCGTCAAATATTTACATGCTTCTAACTGTGATGGTATCAATTAAGTTGAAGATATGACTTTAAAAAATATATACAAAAGTTTTTTTTTTATTCTTTTTGAAAAATTAAAAAAGGAGTACCAAACCTAAGAAGGGTTGCCTACGTATCTCAAAGAATTAAGAATCAAGTACGCGTAGTTCGTGATGATAAAATATAAAATGTATAGTTTTTTTCTTAGAAAAATGTATGTAGTTTTTTTTTAAGCAAGAATAATTAGAAAAATCATTAGTTCACACTAAAGACAAACTATTCAAATTAATATCAATTTTTTTTTATTTTTTGAAAAGAAAAACGGAAAAAATGTAGGATAAACAGAGTGAAAAATACTAATCTAATATAAAATAATATACAAGAATAAGAATATGCACAAACTCAATTAGTATTGTTGATACTCAATTTTGTCCGGCCTACAACCCTTTTTAGAGTGTTAATTCATTAAAATATAATTTATTTATAGTTAATTTAATTCAAATATTTGTGTGTTTCTAATATTCTTTATTATTATTATTATTTCATTTTTGATGTTATAAATATTTTTCTTTTACATGTTAATTGATTTAATTTAATTTCTCGTGTATTTTGAAATTTAAATTCATATATTCCATGACGTCACGCGTTTTTTTTTTATCTTTTTTTTTCTTTTCTTTAAGATGGGACCCACGTGTCTCATGAATCCCACCTAACTCTCACCTACCCCTATTCAATACAAGAAAAAGCACACACCCCTCTTTTCTTTTCCCCCTCACTCATACGCTCTCATCCTTTTACCCTTAAAAGACCTTAGCCGCCCTTTAACAAAGACTCTCCCTCTCCTCTCCTCTCCTCCAAAATGCAGGCCCCAAAATATCCATTTTCCACCATTTTCGATCACTAAATAACCATCTTGAATTAGCCTCAAAACAGTCCCAAACGACACCCATAATCACACCTTTTTCGACCCCATTGCAGCAATCAAAAATTCCTTAAATTGCCCCTCAAATCAGCCCTATTTTCTGCGAAAATTAGCCCACAAAATCTATCAAATCAACCCAAAAACACAATTCCAACACCCTTCAGGTCGAAAAACGTCACTCATTTCTACTTTCAAAATGCAGCAGTGAACCAACCAAAAATCGATCAAAAACACCACCCAAACAACCCCTAATCCACAATGAAAACCACCAGCAAAACGATCCCCCTCATCTCGCTGACGACCCCAGATCACTGACACTAGCCAACCCCATCACCCCCCCCTACCTCTCTCCTCGCGAAAACCCATCAAAAAAAC
>JAOTQJ010119270.1:0-18315 GCA_025642045.1 Solanum sejunctum
ATGTACCAAGGAGAGAGCTATGTTTCATGCGAAGTGATACGAAATCAAATAACCTTACATACCTCGTTGTATGACCTTGTTACTACCTCGAGATAACCTTCTCTTCCTCCAAATACTTATCTACAATATATTAGGTGATAAAACTAGCATTAATATCCAATAGATACACCTTGGCATCCCAATTACATAACAAAATAACACACGGGCAACAAGTGGGTGTTTATAGACCCGAACGTATTCCTTTAACTTTTCCATCCCTAATAAATTTTTCTAATTCACATTAGCATGTACACATAATGTACAACCTATTTCAATGCCATAACAGTCTTACAACAGCCCACAAAAGCACAACACATCACAATTCTACACAATCTAAAAATGGACAGCATAACGTTACCTTCCTTCACTACGTTTCGATCTCGACAACTCCAAACCTATTCAAACTTTAACCAAACTATCCAGAAACATTTAAAGATATAAATAGACCTAAAATAGTCTTATAATAGCAGTTAATAAGTCATGAAGGACTTGAGCTAATAGCCTTATATACAACTACCCGCAAGTTCCAATCAACATGACACTTAAGATAGCACTATAAAGCGCGCTTGTTAAATGAAACCAAAATCGGGGAATCAGCCTTAGGGTGATGTTTATAACTCAAACCATGCTAATAATACCAAGTTATCTTCATTATACAACTCACAAACCATAGATAAATCACCAAAACAAAAGGAAAAGGTGCAATAACTTTCAACACAGAATCTGTCCAGATTTTCCAGAACCAACATACTAGCATATACTTCTTGTTTTTCATAAGAAAACCATAATAAACACATGTGTAAAATTACTTACCACTTACTTCAAGGTTTAGGGCTTGTCCAATAACCCTAGAAGTCCCTTTTAGCTTTTTACAAAGTTAAGAAAATTTGAGAGAAAGTAGAGAGAGCAATCTGATTTTTTTTTTGTGTTCAACTTGAGAATGATTTGTGGAGCTGCTTTTGAACCCTTTATAAAGGGGTATTTGGCCGATCTTTCCTTAAAATTTTGGCCACACTATACTACACATTATCAAGCTGGTGATCCACCAGCTTGTCTCTCACACTTGGGCCTAAATGGGTCTCCAAGTTGATAGGCTTGGTGTTATGGACTTAGAACTTTTGCCAAGATGTCCGTACCACGCTAGTCAGTTTGCTTATGATTCTTTCCCAAATTTGCAAACACTAGCAATCCTTCAAACTTTGGATCGCTAAGGGAATGCTAGATTAAGAAGACAAAGAGCTTCTAGGAAGGAAAGACTTCTTATTACTTGGGAAAGCTTTACAAGACTTGTTGTTTGTTGGTTTTCTTGGTTGATGCTAAATGAGAAGCCTTTGAGGGGCATTTATACTAAGCCTCCTTCCTAATGGACGGTTGTGATCAATTTGATTCAACGGTTGACAATACAAGCCTAGAAAGTTCCTAAGAAATATCTAAGATATTTCTAACTAAATATCTAAGATATTTAGGCAACTTGACTGCCCAAGACCGTTCTACACCTTTCTAGAATATTCTGGGACTCTCTAGTGTAATCTTCAATTTGCTGCAATATTCTAGGGAGTTCCAGGGCCTTCTGGAGCATGCTGGGCGTGTTTTTTGTACTGTTTTGGGCAGAAATAGAGGCGGGATGTGACATTGGGCTGCCTATTTTCCAATTCTCTCTTCACTTAGTTTTGGGTCCAATTAGCCAAGTGGGTTATGGTGTATTTGAACCATTTTTAATATTCTACTTTGCTGATCATATAGCCCATTGTTATACTAAAACATGGGACAAAGTTACACCCTTAATACGAACTTTATTCATAATTGAACTTGGACAAATTTGACGTCAAGCCTCATCTCCGTTTTGCTAGCAATTTAAGCTAAGCAAGTAGGTAATTCACCTGCTAGATTCCTAAGTCCTAGAATCACCTCAATTCTCTTACTTCATTTAAGGCCATAATCTACTTAATTCGACACAAAACATATATACACTCGACCCTCTTAAGCGTTAGACACACATGTAGCCCATTAACACAAGATTCAAGCACTTTTTAAAATTAGTGCTAATTTGACCAACCATGTCATGTTTCATCTGAATTATACTAGTATTGTAAGGTGTGGGGTGTTACACAGAGGAGGCCTCAATGATTGAGGTCTTGCTTCTTAATGAAGACTGAGTAGTCAAGGCAATATGTCATGCCGCGATGTTAAATCAAGCGCTCCATGGGAGGTAAACCTTGGATTGTAATAGTTAAAAAAAGCTTTAGTTTATATGTCATACATTTTCTTATTTTTGATTTGTGTTTCCAGGTGAGTGCAGGTGCTATTTTGGAGTTTGTGAGTGCATACATGGTGGAAAACATGTCTTGAGGTCAAAATGGCCTAATATTTGCCAAAGTGTTGACACACGACGCTTTTACGTAGGCTGTGCCATGTCCATCAGCTCATAATAGACGCCATGTGGAGTGTAGGCCATACAAGCTCGCCAAAACATATTATGTAGTCTCACAGGCTATTTACACAGCCTGTGACATCTTCAATGGGTCACGAGAAACTCCATTACGTGTGCATATGCTAAGTTAGCCTAAATCTCACTAACTGTGGGGAAACAATCAATTGAATGGACCATGACACGTGTCACAACCTGTGAGACTGATCGTGGAGGTGACGTTGTCTAATAATCTACCAGGTAAGTGTATTTGTCACATAAGTCATGTGGGATGGACGATCCAAACAAGCTGTGACATGAGTCACGAGCCATGAGTCAGCCAGTGTGGTGGAAGTTGACTGGTCAAATGGTTGACCAAGGGTTTTAAATAATCCCAGTTTGTCCCAACAACTCACTTTTCATTTACCCCTTTTCTCTGTAACCTCATGATGCCCTCTTACATTTTCTCACCCTCTCTCTTAAAAACCTACCAAATTACTATCTTATTTGTGATGATTCATAAGTTAATAACATGATTCATAGCTTAATCTAAGTATGGGTCTCAAATTTTTCAAAGCAAGTCTTCTTCTTCATTGCTATTTATCAAGTAAGGATTAATTTTCTCCATCTTTTTGTGTAGTTTCTAGTGCTTGCATGTGTAGATCTTGGTTAAAGATTAGTGCTCTCTTGCTTTAATGCTTCATAATTCATATTATTGATATTATATTGGGGGTTCATATGGTGGTGAAAACCACTATTATTGAGTTCTTAAGGTCTTAACTATGAAAGTAATGATTTTGGGTGCTATTTTGCATGATGTTTGGGGAAATTGACTTGTATAAGCTAGTGTGTTGATTCAATCATGATTGAGTGGTGTGGAATTCCATGAATTTGCATGTATGAGCATGACAAGTCAAAAATTAGTCCAAGGGGCGTTGGATGGCCATTTTCACGTATCGTGTCAAGTTTTATAGACCGTGTAACAGCCTGTGATGCGCTGTCTGCCAAGCCTCACGACCAACTCCCCTCTGATGGGTCCTTTCGCGATTGTGTCTCATTACACGGGCCATGTAGGGTCACATTGACCCTGTTCGACTTGGATTATTTTACATGGGTCACTTTAAAGTTTTCATTCATATATATTCTTAAGTGCAATAGCCCTATGATAGACCGGGACACTCTTAAGGGTTATTTTTAGGGCACAAGGAAAGTCTGAGTACCCATTAGTACGTCAACCTACGTGTGGAATAATTTCTAATAAATTTTATTCCTTTGTGCCACTTGCAGATACTACAAGTCCACGCATAGCTTAGTCAGATGCAGTGATAGGGACAATCCTATGTCACACATCTATGACTCGCCAACCGTATCATCTAGCAATTAAAGCAGGGGTGACTCAGGCAATGAGTCCTCCAATGGGTATGAAGTTTAGTATATAAAGAATGTCTCCCATCACTCTCCTCGCACTATGCGGGCTCATGCATTAGGCCATCGCAGAGATCTCTAGTATGAAGAGGGGGTTCCGTCCATGGGAGTTGAGAAGGAGGCAGATGCCCCAGAATAGGAGAAGAACACTTCAGACTAGGACGAGTAGAGGTAAACTCCAGAGGCTGAGGGTCATGACACTGAGGAGAAGGCAAATGAGGTCAAACTGTAGGATAATGATAGCGAGGATATACATGTTGCAGTCGCCCGAACGATAGACCTTGAAATGACCAAGGCACTTATTGTATTTCTGATGGGCCGATGGACAGTTGTAGGAGCTAACGATATCTATATTAACGTACTTACAAAAGGTTTCGGGGGGTTCAAAAAGCAGCCGGTCATTCCAAAAGTTTGGGTCATCATTAACCAACTTGATAGAGTTCTGAAAATTAGAGATACTTTTAACTCATATACATTCGGTTGGATGGCACAACCACCTAGGTACTATGGGCCTGGCATAGTTGAAGAGTTCTACTCCAGCTATGCCACTAGTCTACTAAAATCTGTGGAGGGTACTCATTAAGAAAGGTGAAGAGACAGGTCGCACTTACTAGGTCCACCCAGTCATATGTGATGGTGCATGGTATATGAGGGAATATCTCAGAAACCATCAACCAGTTCCTATTTGGGCTAGATTACCAAGCTACTCCAAATGCCCTGTTCATAGATAGACACATTCAGATTATGGATATGACGCAAATGTCTGATTTGTCATCTCGAGCTAAACTGTTGGTATGGATAGCGGAGCAAATAACTATTTATGGGGCGGAGGCACCTTGGGTTACAAACCCCAAGTGTCCTATCGCCAAAGTGTAATTAACATTTGCTATAAAATTTTTGTGGTCAGTGGTGTGAGCCAGGTTGCAGCCCACAGGAAATGACAATCTACTCGAACCTTCGCATGCCTCTCTATAGTATGCCCGATGTCCAAATACAGAGAAAATATGGGCCGAATTATTACTTTTGAGATGCGGGATCAAGCTTTATCTAAGAGAGCTGGCATACCCTTCCTATGCTTGGTTCGTGCCCTTTGCAAATAGGCCAGTGTTCTTACTACTCACTTTTTGGACAAGAAAATAGCTCCTAAGGGTGTAGCCAAAATTGCCCTTAATAAAGATGTCAAAACCCCTTATGAGAAGTAGAACACGTTTACTAGAGGGGCCGACAAACTTTCCCTTCGCACCTCCACAGTAACCCTTGCCATTTGAGAACTACACCACCGCCCCACTATTAAGCATGGCTTCTGAGCGACCCGAGGGTAGTGGTGCAGCTCCTCCAGTACAACAAGCGTATATATATATATATATATGCCTTACAAGTTCTTGGCCGAATTGGTGGCAGACCAGTGACAGTCACATGCTATTATTGACCAAATTATAAAGAGAATTCCATAGGTGGTCCAGTCTCATTCGCGGCGGGTGGTAGACCAATGTAATGAAGTCCTTTTGAGCTGAATCACCACTTTGCAGAGCCATGTCAACACTTTGGAGGGATACTTCCATAACATGTTTGGGAGTATGACTGGGGATGAAATGACGAGTCTGGTTCAGAAAGTGAACGATATGAAGGCTTAGATTGCTAAGCTGACTGCACAGTATCAGCCTCCTTCACCGGCCCCACCTCCATAGTTGTGTATGAGCTTATTTAATATCTTTACGACGCTGATGCTGGTTGAGATATAGGGCATTCCACCCACCCAATCTGATATACCCACACCACCCACTGATCAGCCTAGGAGAAAGGACAAGGATAAATGACACAACCACTAAAAGAGTCCTCCCCATAACCCACAGAAGGAAGAACAGTGGCATATGTGCAAGGCCACCAGGGCCCAGCACCAAGCAGTAACTGAATAGTTAGAACGAGATTGGTTGGCCGAAGAGGCAGCATGGGTAGGAGCCTCCGATAGCACCTTCGAACCGAGTGTTATATGCTGATAGAGACACTTAGGAGGGTTTGATCCCACCGATACTGATGATGCCTAGGGCATTACAGGTGTGTTCTATCCCTTATCTATTCATTTACTTGTGTTATGGTGTAGTGAGGGCATTACACTATCTTTTTAGAGGGGGCGAGGCATCCTACCACTGGAGAGATTTTCTTGCCATGTTTATTTTCCCTCAAGTGTATTATCTAGTAGAACGGGCATGTTTAGGTCGTAATGTTTGTGTAAATATAAGTTTTCATAGAAGTCTAGTATAGCCCTTATGTTGAAGTAATGTCCCATGTTGATAATGTTAAAGTTATATATGTTTGTATCTCACCCTAACTAACTTGTATGATTGGTGGGAAGTATTATGTCTGTATGGTTGGTATTTTGATGAATGAAGCATGCCTATGTGATTTAGTACCAATTAGTGTAGAATATGTGTTGTGTGTGTGAGCTAATTGCATAGTTCAGTCAACGCACTTGTGAAATAGAACTTTCCTGATTAGTCCTACTGAAATAATTGAATAACTAGATTAGAATAGAATCTTAGGCCATTGTTGTTGAATAGTCACTTAGCGAAAAATTGGCTAACCAAATGAAATAGTCCCTTTGAACCAAAAGTTGAGCCTAAATGAACCTTTTCTTTGTAATCACCCAAATTCACATCCCTAATCTGTCTGTTGATCTCGTTTTTGGCTATGGTCTCTCCAAGGACATCGTGAACCTCCGCCTAGGTCAAATACCTCAGTTAAGGGTGGCTTATGTTGGCCTTGGTCCTTTAGAAAGATATTGTGAACCTTAACCAAAGCCAAAGGCTTAAGTTGACGGTGGCTAGTGCAGGGAGAAAGGAAAATGAGTGTTGAAAAGAATAAAGTGATAAAACCAAAAAAAGAAATAGGTTGTGATCGTGAGTAAATTCAATGAGTGAAAAAGAAAGAAAGAAAAAAAGAGCAAATAAGCGCGGAAGTCACTTCCTGTACTATAGAAAGTTGGAAAAATAGGGGCAAGAATTGTTGGTGCCCCCCCCCTAAAAAAAGAAAAACAAAAAAATCAAATGGCTGAGTCGAAGTAAGTGTCTGGGAGAGGCCATTTATTCACTTTAGTCCTAAACATACCTCACTTGAGCCCGAGCCCGCGCCTATGGTACAAGACGAGAAAATCCTAATGTGATCCTAGAAAGGCCATTCGAGAGTTAAGGTGGTGAAAATAAGGGCAAGTTTATAATTGATATGTGTGTGTCCACTAAAAGTCATTTATGAGAGTGAGTTACTACATTCCAGTCTCTGTTTTAGATGAGTATGTTGAGAGTAAGACTTCTTTGTGGTGAGGGCACTATCTTTTGCATTAATTGGTTTCCAAATCTACTGAGGTGTCTTTATTCCTGATCATATGTGGACTGACCATACATGCATGCTGTTTGCCTTAATCCTTGTGGGTCTGTTTAGGGGTGTGAGCACATTCTTAAAAACATTAGCGGGGCATATGTATTGAAAATTATGAGGCGATACATATTCTGAGTGAGCACTTGTGTTTATGCATTGTTCAATTAAGTCATTATTACTTGAGGACAAGCAGTCATTCTAAGTTGAGGGAGTTAATGAGTCATAGAAATATGACTCTTATAACACTTTAACAAGGGAGTTTTGCATGTTCTCAAGCAATATTTGTTATTTTGATGTTTGTTTTTATGATTTTTCAAGAAAACGATGACTAATACATGGAGAAATGGGTCAACATATAGAAAAGGGATAAAAAAAGAGCAAAAATGAAATCAAGTATGGGCACATGAAAGTCTACAGGACTCATGTACTATTACACGGACCGTGAGGCTCATCGTGGCCTCACACTTGATGGTACGACAGTGCAAAAATTGCCAAGGCAGGCCTCACAACATGTTAAACGGGCAGTTGAAAGTTACACGGGTCGTGCAAACTATCGTCAAAGTTACATGAAGGCATCACCATCGAAAAGCAACCAAAATGCGTTGTTAGGCAATACGGAGTATGTCACAGACTGTGTGACCAACCACGATTCGTGACAAGGAGGCGTGTGAAAAACTTGAATGAGAAAATGGTTAAGGTATGACAGACGGTCTATTTCACATACTGTCTAAGCTCACACGGCCCCTCCACTAGAGGTATGACGAGGTAGCTGAGGTTGAATTCTTTGTATCATTATGGGCTTTCCTTCTTGAATATGCTAGGATAAACCCACAATTACGGTTGTGGGAACCATGACAAATCACTAAGATAGGCGAATATGGGGTAAATCTCAGGACTGATTAGCATGTATATCATAGTTATCTTCGTTATAATTTCTTCCTGGATGAGTCGATGCATTAGGGTAAGCCTTTATTCGTTACATGCCTGAAAGGCATGTTTTGATTAGGAAAAGAGTTCTATGATGCAAATTCGTGGTTTTAACCTAGTCTAAGAACTTGAAACCGAAAAGTGACAGTATTCCAAGATTATCAACAAGGGTTAGTATGTATACTTTCTGAGATCGAAAGGTGATGAATGATGTGCATCTAAGAAGGACCGAGAGGCTAATTAGATGTTACATAACTTGTTAGATCTTGTATACATAATTATGAACTAGTTTACCACTAGATTCAGCTAGCGCATTAGATGTCATGGGGAATACAATCCTGGCTTCGCATATATTGTTTGGAATCTAGTAGTCCTTGCACTTATTTACTGCTTTATTTTAGTAATTTAGTTTGAAAAACCAAAACCCCCCATTTACTTTATGCATAGTTATTTCAGGAATAGATTTGACATCCGAAAATAATGCTAATAGATATATTCTCATGCATTCCCTGTGGGATCGATCTCAACTCTGGTCGAGTTCTATATTTGATCAATAACTGCTTTACTATTCCTTTTAGAGCGTAAATTTGTTCGTATCATTGATATTAGGGATTAAAATTCACAGAACTCCTCAAGGTCTAGCTTTGTCTCAATCTCATTATGTCCGAATGGTACTAGAAAAAGTCAAATACTTAAACTACAAAAGTGCAAAAAACCCAATTGATTTGAACCTTCATCTTGGTAAGAATAAAGGTAAAAGTCAGTATTAATTAAATTATGCCAGAGTGTTGGGAAGTTTAATGTACATAATGAATTATAGGCGATCAAATACAACTTGTGTGTAAGTAAATTGAGTCGGTACACAAGTAATCCCAACCAAAATCATTTTATGGCAATAAAATGAGTTTAGGGGTACTTAGAACACACTCAACTTTGCTTTGTATTATAATAAGTATCCAACAATTGTTGAAGGATATAGTGATGCAAACTGGGCTACTGGATCAACTTAAACTAAATCCATAAGTGGTACGTTTTTATTATTGGTAGAGGAGCAATATCATGGAAATCATCCAAACAAACATGTATATCTCGATCTACAATAGAGACTAACTTCATAGCCTTAGATAAGGCTAGTGAAAAAGTTGAATGGCTTTGAAATTTCTTAGAAGACACTCCATTTTGGCCCAAACCAATGGCTCCTATATGTATACATATGATAGTCAGACGACAATAAGAAGAGTTGGGAGCATTATGTATAACGGTAAGTCTTGTCACATACACCAAAGACACAATACCATTAGATAACTACTCTTTAGTGAAATTATCATAATTGACTATGTAAAGTCAAAGGATAATATGTCGGATCTATTTACAAAAGGCCTAACTAGAGAGGGAGTTGAGAGATTATCAAAGAGAATGGGACTATGTCTGAGGACAAATTATCTAGGCGGCAACTCTACCTTGAAGACTGGAGATCCCTGGATCTAGGTTCAGGGAGATCAAACAAAGTCATTGATGATGGTTCAACATTATAAAATTTTTCTAAGGTACATTCTCATGATGAGACAATGTTTAAAAACAAGTATAAGGTATTATGACCTTTTAATGATTTCTAAGTTTGATACAGGGTTTATCAAATAGTGTTTCTATGGGATAACATATTTAGAAATCATCTATGTAAGTGTGAAGCGTAAGCCACTTCAAAGAGAATCCAATCAGGCTAGTTCTCCACGCACTAATGAATCAGGAAATGTTCATCGCTGAAATTAACAATACAATAAGAACCATAGATAGTAAAGGGTTGATTGTGTGACATATGGTTGTCTAGGTATACACCAAAGTTTGATGGTTCAAAGATGTCAAATATGCCCACTGATCGAGTATATCTGACATGTGTTCACTATGGAAAGTTCAAAGGGGAACCTACTTATCTAGATGCAACTAATCCTTGCTTGTAAAGTACAAACTTATCCGTTCTTATTTTAGAGTCATTTCCCATTCATGTGGGGGATTGTTGAGTTTAAAAGATGTGAATAACAAACGAAGAGATATAACTTTTCTAGAAAAGGTTGTGACCTTCCAAGTGGTTGTGACCTTTCCAATAAGGCACAATAAACACCTTTTATTCTCTCTATATAGAAAATTTTTCTATCATTTTAAAAATAGTTTTTTTTGACCTTTTCTTCTTCTAACAAATAAATTCTAGTGTGCTTTACTGCTATTGAGTGGTTTCTGACATCGTGGTTTTAGGTACCCATACACTGGTTAGTAAAATCGTTCTATCCCGGGAGGATCTATTCCATTAACCTCAAGTACTTGAGGGGAATAATTTTCTTAAGGACACACTGTGTATTCAATGTGTTCGATTTTCTTGTCAATTTTATTTTTTGATTTTCTTTACAGACTTTGTTTTCATCACTAGTTTTAGTTTCTAGTTTTGAAAACTTGATTAGAATCTTTGTGGTTATTGTTTTAACAAAGTTTTGTTTTACAAAATAATTTTTTCTACAAAATTTTTGTTTACTGCAAAAGTTTTTGTTCAACAAAAGTTTTTTAATCTAAGTATTTTAGTAATATATGTTGCACAATATAGAGTATGCATTACTACGTTTGAATGTACTAACAATGTAGAATATAATGCAACAAGAGAGAGACAACATAGTCAAAATGCATAACCATAAGAAAGGGATAAGTATAATAACAACATGACATGCATGATAAGTGCTTAAAGTAAATCATGCTTGTAAAACATATAACTTGAGAATATAGATTACTTGTGTAAGAAGAGACCATCATCATAGACCAAGCAAGCTATTACTTGGAACCCAAGGCATATCACACACTTGGAAGGTGATTGAGGCATCTATCCCTCAATTGGTAGATGGGCATGTCACCCCCATCATAGTGGTCAAGGTATATACCCCTCAACATGGTAAATGGGCATGACACCCACCATCAAAGTGGTTGAGGCATGTCACCCTCCCAATAAGGTGTGGTCAACTTACAACACTATAGATACTTTTTATGAATTCAATACATATATATACCTTAATCATCGTATAGTCACTTGATTCATAACTCATGCAATAGATCATCAATAGCTTAAGAATCCTTGTCAAGATATTTTATCAAAAACTCAGTGGGTATGCAATGCTAGTTCAAAATCATGCAGTTCAAGAGTGAAATAATATGAGAAAACTTAATGTAAACACATGGTAAAACCCTCATGCAAGATAGCTTAAAATCCCTTATCAAACCTCATAATTGATCATAGTTTCATAGCTCAAAATATGCATAGTTATAATAGACAAACCATCTCATAGTATAAGCTTGAAATAGGTAGACATGTGATGTCAATCAACATTTTTTATGATACCCCAACATAATTTGTAAATCATAACTCATAATAAATAATACCCATAAGTAATATAATTTGAAAACATGTTATTTTCATAAAAAGAAAGGTTGGGCACCATGGGTGAAAGGACCCAATGGTTGAAATCCACAAACCTCAAATTTGGGGATTTCTTTGAAGAAGATTTGAATAAGAACTTGAAGCTTGAATGAAGTTCTTGAGATTCGGAATTGACTTTGGTATACTTAAGTTTGGATGAAATATTTGTCTAAGTGCCAGAGAGGGTTTTGAGAGTGTCTTGAGTGATATAAAGTTGAAAAATGGCTAAGTATAGGTGTTTTTATGCACCCAATGTCTTAGGAAAAAACTAAAATTAAGGAAGTCACAACACTGCTCCATGACTAGTCCGCATTGCAGAGCCAACATAGATGCACACTGGAAATTGCAAAGTTGGCGAAAATAAAATTTTGCTATAGGTCCTTTAAAATTGGGGTTATACCTACTTCCTACTCAATTTTGCCCCCTGATCAAGAATATAAAGTCAAATTTTTGATATCACACACATAGATTTTGAGATATATGAAAATTATGATTATGGGCGTTTCTAAGGCATATTTTTGGGCACTTTTGGGGTGTTTCAATATTTCCTCTTTCGGAACATTCGTCCCCGAATGTTGAAGAAAAGTATATAAGAGAAGTAATTATGAAGATTTCGGCCCAACATAAATGTAACAAATACACTGAAACATCGTTTCCAAAAATCTCAACAAGAATGTAAAAAATCGCCATAAACTTGTCAACATGCACATGAATACATGCAGATGATAGAAGGGCTAAAATTTAAGACTTGAAATCATGTAGCGGACTTGAATTAGTACCTTAGGATTGAGTAGAGTGGAAGATATATGGATACCATTTTCTCATGTCTGCCTCAGCTTCTCATATGGCACTTTTGACTTATTGGTTTCTCCAAAGAACCTTGACGGAAGCTACATCCTTGTTTCTCAACCTCTTCACTTATCTATCAAGTATTCTATCGAAACCTCTTCATATTTCAAATTGTATTCTACCACATCCACAATATTCAAAGGTACAATAGTACTTGGGTCACCCACACACTTTCTCAACATATATACATGGAAGACTGGATGAACCATATTCATACCAATGGCAACTCCAACTCATAGGCCACCTTAACAATCATTCTCAACACTCTATAAGGATGCATAAATCTTGGAATCAATTTAGCCTTCTTGCCAAATCGGACCATAACCTTCATGGGTGAGACCTCCAAATAGACCCAATCACCAACCTTAAATTCAAGTTCCTTTCTCCTGACATTGGAATATGGCTTTTGTCTACTTCGGGTTCTTCTCAATCTCTCCCTTATCAACCTCACCTTCTCCAAGGCTTCCATGACTAAATCTAGACCTAACAAAACCATATCCCCCACCTCAAACCATCTAACCATGGACCTATAATGCCTATCATAAAGGGTCTTAAAGGAGCCATATCGATGCTTCAATGATAACTATTATTGTAAGCAAACTTAATGAGTGGAAGATGTTCGTTCCAACTACCTTTAAACTCCAAAACACAAGTTCTAAGCATATCCTCAAGAGTTTGGATAGTGCTCTCGGCTTGGCCATTCGTTTAAGGGTGGAAGGCCATACTAAGCTTTATCTTGGTACCAAGACCTCTTTGTAAGTACCTCTAAAAGTGAGAAGTGAATTAAGCACCACTATCCAAAATGATAGACAAAGGCACTCCATACAATCTAACCAACTCATGTATATACAACTTAGCATAATCTTCGGCACCATAAGTGGTTTTGACAGATGAAAAATGTGCCAACTTTTTTATTCTATCAACCACAACTAAAATAAAGTCAAACTACTTTCTAGTCTTAGGCAATCCAACCCAAAATCCATGTTGATTTCCTCCTACTTCTAAGTAGGAATCTCTATATCTTTGGCTAGGCCACCCGACCTTTGATGTTCAGACTTCACTTGTGTCATAATCCAAGCCTAGGGCCTAGACGTTACATGGCGCGTGGGGAACCCAAAGGGACCCTAAGCAAGCCTCTTAACAAGTCATTACATATCCTTGGTTGCAGAAATAGTAAAATATTAATACAAGATTGTAAATGGGGTTAACTGGGGCTAATAGACATCTTTCATAGCATAAAACATCATAGATTTAAGAGTGTTAAAGCTCGTAACATCAATACATATCTTTTCCAATAACACCTCTAAACACAAAACTTAGCGGGTGCCAAGACAAGCAACAGGGCTCACCCTCATAGTCAAAACATACCATAAAGAAAAAAAGTCTTAATACATAGAATAAGAACATAAACATTGTCCTCGAAATGGAGGGATCACCAACTAGATTGAGAGAATTTGTACTAGCCACGTGGAGGAGAGTGATGACCAAATGGAGCTCTGGTTCCTACATGGTAACATCATGTAGGCATAGAGTATGCTTTTGTATGTTTGAATGTACTAAGTATGTAGAATGCAATACAACAAGAGATAGGCATCATAGGCAAAATGCATAATCATAAGCAATGAATAGCATACTACCAATATGACATGTATGAATGATAATTGAAGTAAAACATGCTTATATAGAACATATTATGTGCGTAAAAAGAGACCATCATTTGGCTAATAGGTTTATCACCTCTCATCTTAGGTGCGTGAGGTACTAACACCTTAATGTGGTTATCGAGAGTACACGCCTCTCTAGGTGATTGAAGTACCAAACCCTCAATTCGGTTAATAAGGTACCAAATCCTCAATTCGATTAATGAGGTACTAACCATTCAACTTGGTTATTGAGGTACTAACCCCTCAATTTGATTAATGAGGCACCAACCCCTCAATTTGGTTAATGAGGTACCAACCCCTTAATTCGATTAACTTCCATCACTATAGATAATTTTTGTGAAATCAATATATGAATATCATACTTTCATTATCATAAAGTCAATCAACTCATATACCATGCTCTAAACCTTCAACAATCCAAGATACATAATCCAGATATATTATCCAACATTTGGTGGGTGTGTAATGCTAGTGCAAAATCATGGAATTAAAGAGTGAAATCATGCAAAAAGTTTTGAAGTAAAACAACCCACCAATACTTGGTAATACCATCTTGAAAAGTACATTGAAGCCCCTCATCAAATCCCAAGAGAGATTACGATTTTAAAGCTTAAAACATGCACAATCATAATAGGTAAATCATCTCATGGTATAGACTTAAAAATAAGTAATCATCTATTTTCAACCAAACTTTCATAAAATCCCAATATAGTATATGATCGTTTAATCTCTAATGTATAATACTCATAAGCAACACGACTTGAAAACATGTAATTTTCAAAGAAATGGAAGATTGAGCTTCATGGGTGAAAGGTACGCATGAATGAAACCCACATACCTTATACCTTGAATTTCTTGAAATTGAATTCTGAAAGACTTGAAGTTTGGAAGTGGATCTTGGAATCCAAAGCTTGCTCTTAAGTTTCCTTGAATTTGTATTGGGGTTTTGATGGAGGCTTTTGAGAGAATTTGAGAGTGTATTCAAATTGGGAGGAGTGAATTTGATCTTTTGGAATAGGGTTAGGTCCTAAAGAAGTGTTAAGATAGCATAGGAATCCCCAAAAGACCAATAAAAATGGCTAAATTTATGGAATGCCATTATTGAGGTAGAATTTGGACAAAACCCATATATACCCAAGCACATACGAGCTCTATGAAAATGGGCATAATTTATTCATACGAACTCTATATAAGGTGAAATCAAGTGCATTGGAAAGATAATTCATAGAGCTTTGATTTGGTAGGACGTTGGTTACCCAGTTTTTTGTGTGCTAAGAGATATTCCCCTTTAAAGTTGACCCTCCTACCGGTACATGTGCAAAACTTAGCGAACGGAAATTCCTTTTAACTAGGCTTGATGTAGGGGACCCACGATGGTATTAAATGACATTAATAAGCTTGACTTAGATTTGAATGACAGGTTGAAACTTAAATGATTTTCTTGAGATCCAAAAGTGAATTTGGGCCACTTGAATTAGGTAAAATATTTGTCTAAGTATTCGAGAGAGTATTGAGAAATGTCTTGTATGATATGAAAGTGAAATATGGCTAAGTATAGGTATTTTTACCTATGGAAAGACTTAGTCCCAAGACTCAAAAGTCTTGGACCAGAACACAAAACTGGGCACAAAAAACCTGGGGCGTGAATCTTCACTGTTTTTCGCCAACTTTGAAATTTTGAATTTTGCTATAGTTGCTTTAAAATTTGAGTTAAACTCATTCCCACTCAATTTTGCCTCCTGAATAAGAATATGAAGTCTAATTTTTGATATCATGCATGGATTTTGAGATATATGAAAATTACGATTCCAGACACTTTTGAAGTATATTTTCGAGCACGTTTTAGGGTCGTTTCAACTTGTTGCCAATTATGTCATCCGGATATGAACTTGGCAATGCCTCTCTTCATACTACCTTACCAATATACCTCTATCAGATCTCTATACATTTTCGTAGACCTAGGGTGAATAGAATAGTAAGAATTATGAGCCTCATCTAGAATCTTCTTTCTCAAGTCATCAAACACTAGGCACACACAATCTACCTTGGTACCTAAGGGCACCATGTCCCCCTTGAGAGAAAACCTCAACTTTACTAGCTCTTATTAAGGCTTTCAATTCTAACAAGGCGAGGTCAAGATCTTGTTTTGCTTTTACCTACTCAATAAAAGAAGACTTAGAACTGTCAACAATAACTACTCCACCATTACCAACTTCTTCTAACCTCACCCCTAATCTAGCCAACCGATAGACCTCTCTAGTTACCTCTTTGCCACTGTCATCAATATGAGCTAGGCCACCTATGGATACTATACTTAGAGTATCAACCATAACATTAGCCTTAGTACGATGGTGATAATGCATACTCATATCATAATCTTTAAGAAGCTCTAACCATTTTCTTTGTCTCAATTTAAGATTATTTTGAGTGAACATATATTAGAGACTCTTATGATCAGTAATCATATCAACATAAACCCCATACAAATAATGATGCCAAATTTTCAAAGCAAATGCCATGGCAACCAATTTAAGATAGTGAGTGGGATAATTCTTTTCTTGCACCTTAAGTTGTTATCAGGCATACAATATCACCTTACCATTTTGTATCAAAACTCATCCTAAAACAATTCTTGAGGCATCACAATACAAAATAAACCCTTCCAACCCTCCTGGTAGAGATAAAATAGGAGCGGAGACAAGCTTATCTTTCAAATTTTGGAAACTCTTCTCACATTCATCGGTCCACACAAATTTTGACTTCTCTTGGGTCAACTTAGCCATGGGAGAAGCAATAGAAGAAAACCCATTCACAAACCTCTGATAATAACATGCTAAACCCAAGAAACTTTTAATATTCGATAGGGTCAAAGGTCTAGGCCAATGTCTAATCACCTCTGCCTTCCTAGGATCCACCTTAATACCATCCCCCAACACCACATGCCCTAGGAAGGTAACCTCTTTCAACCAAAACTCACATTTCTCATATTTTGCATACAACCTCTTCTCTCTCAAGATTTGCAACATCACTCTAAAGTGATTTACATGATCCTCCTTACAATGGGAATAAATCAAGATATCATCAATAAAAACCATCACAAAAAAGTCAATGTAGGGTTTAAAGAGACTATTTATAAGATCCATAAATGTAACTGGTGCATTAGTCAAATCGAAAGACATAACTACAAACTCATAGTGCCCATACCTAGTCCAGAAGGCTATCTTGGGAATGTCACACTCCCTCACTTTCACTTGGTGATACCCAGACCGAAGATCAATCTTAGAGAAGTGAATAGCCCTTTAAAGTTTGTAAAAAAGGTCATCAATTCTTGGTAGAGGGTACTTGTTCTTTATGGCGACTCTATTAAGTTGTTGATAATCAATGCACATTTTAAGAGAACTATCTTTCTTCTTCACAAACAACACTGGTGCACCCCAAGATGACTGACTAGGCCTTATAGAACTCTTTTCCAATGAATGTTTCAATTGCTCTTTTAACTCCTTTAACTCCACCAAGGCTATATAATAAGGGGGAATGGAAATGGATTGAGTGTCAGGAAGAAGGTCTATACCAAAGTCAATTTTCTTTTTGGGAGGAATATCAGAAAGCTCAGTAGGAAAGACATTAGTAAACTAATTAACCACTGGAACCAACTCTATAGGAAGGACCTTGGAGTCAATATCCCTAATCCTCACAAGATGATAGAGGCAAGCCTTGGAAATCAACTTTTGGGCTTTAATGCAATAAATGAATCTACTCTTGACTACCACATCATGACTCTCCCACTCAAGGATGGGTTCATTAGGAAATTGTTATTTGACCCTACGGATTCTACAATCAATAGAAGCATAATATGCTTCTAACCAATCCATCCCAAGAATTACATCAAAATCCATCACATCCAATTCAACAAAATCACAAGGCAAGATTTTATGTAAAATGAAATCGGACAATTTCTATAGACCCTTCTAACAACAGTAGATACATCAATAGGAGTAGATACTTCATAAGGCTCCCACAATAATTCGGAATTAACATGAAGCTCTTTGGCAAAAAAAGGAGTAATAAAAGAAAAACTGGTACCTGGGTCTATCATCCACCCCTTAGGGCACCCCCTTGTTGGCCTCCTCTTCCCTTAGGACTCGTATTTACACCTAGGCCTTGTGGACGACCATCTC
>JAOTQJ010119270.1:24791-43090 GCA_025642045.1 Solanum sejunctum
AAGGCTTTGATACCATGATAACTCCATCAATGGAGGTTGAAAGAAGAAGAAGAAGAAGAAGAAGAAGAAGAAGAAGAGGGATTAAGAGAAGAAGGAGAAGGTGTAAGGACTTAGACTTTGTATGACCTTATCAGAGCTTGAAAATTTTAGTTCTAGAGAGTTTTGGACAAAGGTAACACTTCAAGGGAGACCTTACAATCTATCTGAGGTCACACGACCCTGTGTCCTCCAGTGAAGTGGCCCTTGGCATCATGTTGGGTCTTTGGCCCTTGAAAGTGGTGATTTTGGCTAAGGAACACCATACTTGGACCCTTATGGTCTGTGTGATACTTCATGGACCATGTGGTGGCCTTGGCTTGAAATCCCATAATTTTGGGGCCAAGTATTGTCACACAGCCAAGTTCATAACTCATGATGGTGTCACAACCCATGTTGCCATCTGTAAGGCTTCTGGAGTGAAATTTTTTCTAAATATGTAATTACTTTCTCAAAACTTGATCATGGAAATTTTCTTAGGAGAGGGGCACGGGAAGTTTCACGACCTGTGTGATAATACATGGCCTATGTGGCCTCCCATGAAGATTACTTCGTTGAATTTTGCTAAGTATGGGATCTTTAAGATCAAGCTAAGTTCACTTTCAAGGTCTCAATTCAAGATTATTTATATTGTTTAAGGCTATCATGGGTCTCCCACATCAAGCCAAGTTTAAAGGAATACTGTTGGTTAAGTTTTTACACAAGTATCGATAGAAAGATTAACTTTAAATGGTCATATCTCTTAGCACAAAATGAACTGGTGACCTAACACCTATCAAATTAAAGCTCTTTGAATTATCTTTCCAATACATCTAGTTTCACCTCATTCCAAGTTCAAAGCAAAACGTTATGCCCTTTTTTGTAGAATCTGTCTGGGCTAGAAGGGGAGCCTTCACGAACCCTGAAGAGCTTCAAGACTTGTGAAGCCAACCATGTCAAGTTTTGGATAAAATTTAAATGGGCATATTATTGAGGTATATTTGATATATTGGCCTATCCCCAAGGCTTTTTAAGACCTTTAAGCACCCTTTATATTCGTAAACTTCTCCTACACTAATTCTAAACCCTCATTCAAGACTAACCTATAGTTTTTAGAATCAAATTCTCTCAAGTCTCTCTCAAGATCTCTAGTAGGGATTTTAGCTTGGGAATCAAGGGAGAGCTTATTCTTCTTCAAATTTCTTCTGGGAATTCCTTCATTATCTAGGGTATGTGGGTTTGAACTTTGGTTCCTTTCAACCAAGGAGACCCAAAACTTTTCTAGCAATTTTCAAGAATTTTGGCTACTTTAAAATTGGGTTTTCAATTGTATTGTTTATTAAATTCAATTAATGTATGGGTTGTACTTATTTGATGATTTTGAGTTGACTTAAGCCCTATTATGATGAACATTGAAGTTATAGATTTATGAATATGCATGTTTCCTTTAATCTTTATTTATGCATGGATAACCTATTCTACGATTTAAATATGGATTTATGTATGATTTTACTTGGATTTCATATTACCCATGCCATTCTCATCTTATTCATAGCATATGCATTGATAAATCATGAATTTTGTGAAAATTATAAAGTGGGTTATGAGAATCCTATTCGAAATGGGTGATATTCCCATAAGGAAGGTTGCTTCATATGAAATAGATGATGTTTCCATAAGGTTAATATCATGTAATATATTTGAAAATCCTATCCAAAATGAGTGGTGTTCCCGTAAGGGGGTTGCTTCATACTAAATGAGTGATGTTCCCATAAGGTGAAGTATAGTTTACCTTTGGCAAGTAGACTACCTCTTTATCGATGATGAGATTTTATCGGGATTCCAAGTAATAGCTCACTTGGTCTTACTCATGTCAGTTGAGGTCAGATCCTCACTATATATGATCATTAATTTGTATTTCATGCATCATGAATTTCATGGATATTGTTATATTATATTTATTTGATTATATACTTCTTTGATTATATACTTCTTCCTATTTTATGTGTCCTTGTCATCTAACATTGAATGTAGGTTTGATGAGTCATATGCATTGCATTCGCATATTTAGTATATTCAAATGTACTAACACATACTTTTACCTACATGATCTCACCATGTAGGGACCGAGGACTACGATCATCCACCATATGACTTTAGCTTGGATTTCAAGTTTTTCTTGTTGCGGTGAGTCTCTTCTTCCAAAGATAAGCCACCATTACTCTAACTTATGTTGCTTTTGCTTATGTTATCTTTATTTTGAGGGTATGCTTGAGGCATGTCTTGGCCCCATCCTATAATATAATTAGAGGCATTATTGGGCATCTTGTAGACTCTTGTATAGATATGTGCCATGTGTTGTATTTAGAGTTTATGACTATGATTATGTATTGGATACGACTATATAGATTGACTATGAGAATTATGATTAGAATGTATGTTTTGATGTGAAAATATGAAAGATCCTATGTCTTGAATTGTCCCCATAGAGTGAGTCATACTTATCCTCCCCTTAGTCTTTCTGTGCTATGTGAATTCATGTTCCTCCCTATAGCGTGAGTCCTATTTTGCCTCCTTCGAACTATGTGTTTACTATTTGAATAGGCTTTCAAACTGATAATGTGAATTTGAATACATTGAGGCTTGTTTGGAGACTCTCAAGTTCCCATTGTCCATGTCACTACTAGAACTTAGCTCCAGGTCGTGATAGAAGGAGAAGGAGGAGGGGGAGGAGGAGGAGGAGAAGCAAGAGGAGCATGAGGAGAATAAGAAGAAGAAGAAGGAGAAAGAGAAGGAGAAGGACAAGGAGAAGGAGTAGAAGGAGAAGGAGAAGGAGAAGGAGAAGGAGAAGAAGGAGACGACGAAGAAGAAGGAGGATAAGAAGGAGAAGGAGAAGGAGAAGGAGAATAAGAAGAAGAAGAGGAAGAAGAAGAAGATGAAAGAGTGCAAGGAGGAGTAGAAGGAGAAGAAGGAGAAGAAGAAGGAGAAGAAAAAAAAGGATAAGAAGAAGAAGAAGGAGGAGAAGGAGAAGGAGAAGAAGAAGAAGCAACAAGGTATTGAAGAAGAGAAGGAGAAGGAGAAGAGAAGAAAAAGAAGGAGAAGGAGAAGAAGCAGAAGGAGGAGAAGGAGGAGGAGAAGAAGAGAGAAAGTATTTTTTTACAACTGCATACAAATGCACATGTAGTGCTGTATTTATAGATGGTTGTGCACAACTAGCACTTCTAAGCATTTCTTTACAACTGCATACAAATGCACATGTAGTGTTGTATTTATAGATGGTTGTGTACAACTAGCACTTCTAACTAACTCTAACCACCTTACTAGCAAACTTAACTAAATCTTCTAACCATGGTAGCTAGTTAATTTTCCACTATGGTTAACATTCAAGTTGGATATTTTATTTATTTTTACTTAAGTCATATTTGATCGACTCATATTCGGCTCGACCCACTCATTTGCCACTCCTAACTATAATTCTTTTTTGTATGTAGTGTCTTTATTGTCAAATCGGATGACTTATCCCAATTATCATTAGCTAGGGCAGCATCAGTATTAGATGTCATGGATAAATTGGTTGATAACATGCAACTGATATGATGCTAAATGAATCAGTTATAAAATTAGTGGTCCATGATCTACACTGTTGCTTTTTTTTTTTTTATAAGTTATCATCATTCCTGTCGAGTCTCATGCATCTGGTTTATGGTGATAGTCATTTTCTGCTTGGTTGACATGTTCCATATATGAGTAGTGAGTGTTTGTGGAGTTCGTTGCATGAAGTGTGGTCTACAATTTGCATGGAATATGAAAACCCAGGGAAGGATTGTGTTTGAACGGGTGGAGGAACACATAATAAGCAAGTTTATGATACTAGATGTGTGCTTCAGAACATTCTTTCTTTGAGTGATCATTTCAATCTGTAGTTAAATCCTCAAAAACGATTTTCATGAATTGTCATATTAAACTGACAAGAAGTGATTATCATTGTTCATTAGTTTTTATGAAACAAGGCATATTCTGGATGATTGATAGGTAAGCTTGAAGTTGGACTATCATAAACTATGACCTCTATGATTCATTGTGTTGGTGTATATGTATTTTATTATTAAAATAAAATATTAAGTATATATATTAATGGTATAAATTATAGTAGAAATGGTTATTAGTTCTTGTAACTTGTATGACCATTAATTCTTGTAACTTTATGGTTATTAGTTTCTTGTAACTTGTATGACCCCATTGGAGTCTTGTAACTCATGTAACCACTAACTCATGTTCTACCCCATAAGTGTTTTGTAACTTATATAACTTTCAAGACATGATTCCTCCATTCATATACCTACATTAATGTCCACATTAATCCTATTCAAGACAAGGATGAATTCCTACCTATAAATAGTGATATTTCTTCCTTTGTGAATAATATGTGAGAAGAAGAAATATACAAGAAAAAATGTGAAGTGTGAATAAAATATTAGAGTGTGTAATGAAGTGTGCAATATTGAAAGAGAGAGTTAAGACTAATAAAATATTCTAAGCCTTTAACTATATTCACTAATACAAAAAAGAGAGTAATTATATGTTGAAGGAAGGTGTTATTTTTGTTGAACTTTGGACTCTTCAACTAATCCGGAGTTATTTGAGTCATACAACATTGTTGGGTTGTTGTATCTTGGAGGGGACAAGTGAAGAGTATTATTGCTGAATCGATATAGATTATGCCGCAGTGAGTTTGAATCTCCTTAAAGTGAGCGACATAGCACGCCTCGTTCTAAATTAATTTTTATTCAATTTTATCATTTTATTTTTTAAATACAATCTATTGTATTTGTGGTATATTATACCAATAATTTTAAGGAGAGTCATTTTTTTATTACAGTTTAAAAAAATGTGGATATCAAGATAGGAGATCTCAACATCATTCTGCTTTAACAACCCTCTCTATAAGAGATGGAAGAGAAGAGATGTATGGGTAAAATATGTTTCTACTTGCTCAATTCAAGCGGAGAAAAAGTAAATAAGAAAAAACTATTTACCTAATAATTATGAATAAAGTGACATTTCTTTTCATGAACCACAAAGTGATATTAAAATTCTCGAAATAGTGGGGGTTCATGAAATAAAAAAGAATCATTGTGGAATTGTGTTATTTGGGTGAGATGAATTTCAGTCTTGGAATGAAAAATACCATAAAACATGTGATGAAATTTTTCTTGTGAAGTCACATTATGTTGAAAAAATTGTGAAAGACAACTTTATTGATGCTAGTCTTGCTACTCCTTTGATTCAATTGTGTGAAAATAATATGACAAATAAAAGAGTTTGCTAGCCGAAAAATATGAGATATGTGACTAACAACTTGACATGATATTATGTTTGCAGTAAAAGTACTTAGCAGATACAAGAAAACCTGATGATAAAAAGTTTAGTGCAGTTTGTTGAAAATGAGAAAAGTAAATTATTATTTACTAACTCTACCATGAAGGTTGAAGTAAAAAACTTTTAAGCTTCAACCAGTAAAAAAAATGTGAATTATTTTTATTATATCAAAAACTTTATTTTGAAGAATTAAATTTTCTCATTTTGTTGAATTGTGATAGCGCCAATATTATTGGTAGCATAGAAAAGTCATTATTAAAACAATAAATTCAGACTCATGAGAAGAAAGCACAATATTGTGAGATCATACTGATCAATGGTATGGTATTTACTAATTGTGTTAAATCTTGCAGATTCATAGACTAAGGCCTTACAAAAATAAGGGTCTAAAGCACATCGAGGGGGATGCTATTGAAGCCTATAAATCCTGAGTCATATATGAAGAAA
This sequence comes from Solanum sejunctum, assembly GCA_025642045.1. Classification (NCBI taxonomy): domain Eukaryota; kingdom Viridiplantae; phylum Streptophyta; class Magnoliopsida; order Solanales; family Solanaceae; genus Solanum; species Solanum sejunctum. The sequence continues at coordinate 30,633 of JAOTQJ010119270.1, forward strand.
CCTAACTTGGCGACTAGAGATCCTACAACCAAGTTCAATGGGAAAAACGAATCATATGATGACTTGTTGTGAAATACACTAATATTAATTTTGTTCAATCCCTATTATGTGAGTGCATTTATCCTATAATGATTTGTGGAGGTTGAGTCTATGAACTCTTAAATGAAAATCTATATATCATACAAGTGGGGTGTCAAATTATAAAAGCAACTTTGACAGATTTCACATATATAAGTGTGGAAGTAGGCCGCTTTCTATGAGAATGAGTTTGTTCACAAAAATACTTGTCACGACCCAAGCCTAGGGCCTAGACGTGACTGGCGAATGGAGTATCCGAAGGAACCTCAAACAAGCTTCATAGCATATCATTACACATTCTTGGTCGCAGAAATGATTAGAATGACAATAAGAGATAAATGTAAACAAGGAGAAAATTAGGACGAAGCATAAATGTCCATAAGATAAACATCAAGAGTTAATAGAGTCAAATTCATAGCATAGATACATAACATGTCCAATAACACCTCTATTACTTAGATAAGAGTGGGGGACAAGACAAGCAACCGGCCTCACCCTCATAGTTAATACATAAGTCAAAGATAGAAAGTCTTAATATGTAGCAAGAGATCATAAGTAACATCCTCGGAATGGAGGACTCACCAATAAACTTGATAAAAGTTGTACTAGCCATATGGAGGAGGATGATCAAGCATTATACCAGTTCCTATATGATGACATCATGTAGGCATAGAATATGCATTAGTATGTTTGAATGTCCTAAGTATGTAGGATGCAAGGCAACAAGAGGTAGGTATCATAGACAAAATGAATAATAGTATACTAATAATATAACATGTATGAATGATGCTTGAAGTAAAACCATGCTTATATAGATCAAAATACGAATGTAAGGAGTGACCATTATAGTGTGAGACAAGGCCTACCACCCTCTTGGATAGGCGCATGAGTTCATGAGATTAATGGAGTACAAACCCCCCACCGAGGTTGATGGAGTACAAAACCCCCCATCAAGGTTGACAGAGTACAAACTTCCCATCTAGGTTGATGGGTACCAACCCCCAATAAGGTTATCTAGGACTACCACCCCCCAAGCTAGATGACCAAGGTACCAACCCCTCGATAGGTTACCTAGGCCTACAACCCCGAGCTAGGCTTGGTCATCCCCAACACTATATAAAGCTAATATCATATATATATATACACACACACATACTCCTTTCATCATCATATAAATACATTACTTTTCATCATCATTTCATCATCATATAGCCATTCAACTCATAAGACATACATTGGACCTTCAATTCCTAGAGAATCCATAACTGGACATTTTATCAAACAATTAGAGGGTGTATAGGGCTAGTGTAAAACCATGCAATTCAAGAGAGAAATCATGCAAGAAAATTCATTATAAAACCACCAACAGATACTTGGTAACACTATCAAGCAATATATATCAAACCCTTCAACAAATCCCACATTAGATTTTAGTTTCATAGCGTAAAACATAGTAAAACAGTCAGAATTTCATAAATCCCAACATAGTTTGCAGTGAATTTTATAATGAATAAGACCCATGAATAAATCAACTTTAAATCATACAATTTTGAGGGTGAAAGGAACCCATAAAAGAAATTCGCATACTTTAGCTTTGGAGATGAACTTGGAGATTGGAGATGGAGACTTGAAGCTTGAGAGAAAATCCTTAGATGCAAAGAGGGTTTTGAGACTTGAGTTTAGGAGAAAAATATTTGGCTAAATGTTTTAATGGGTATTAGGCAATGTTTAGAATGATATAAGGGTGAAAAATGGTTAAGTATAGGCATTTTCACGTTTGGTAACACTTAGGCCTAAGACCCAAAAGTTTTGGATTGCACAAAAAAATAACTGGGCAAAAATTACACAGGTCTACATCAAGGATACTAAATTAACACATGTTCACGATGGAGGCGTGTCGCGGTACCATCGCGGTCAGACTCTAAATAAGTAATTTTTAGAAAATTGAAATTGCTATTGTTTGCTCTTAAATTAGGTTTAGACCCATTGTCACTCAAAATGACCCCCTCATCAAGAATATGAAGTCGAATTTTTGATATCACGCACAAATTTTAAGATATTTGGGAATTACAAATTCTGGCACTTCCAAGGCACATTTTTGGGCACTTTTTGGGGTTGTTTTAATGTCTACCCCTTGGCAACATCCATCCTTGAATGCTAAAGAGACATATATGAGATGCACAAACATGACAATTTCAGCCCACATAGGGATGCAACAATGCACTTAAACATCATTTCAAAAACTTCATCATAAGTGTAAAATCATCATGAACTTTTCAATTTAAACATGAACATATCAATCACATGGGGCTGAACGTAAGTCTTGAGATCAAATAAATAACTTAGATCAGTACCTTAGGCTTGAGTGGAGTGGAAAAGATAAGTATATTGCTTTTGCAAGTCCGCTTCGGCCTCCTAAGTAGCACCCTCAACTTATTTTTTCCTCCAAAGGACCTTAACGGAAGCCATCTCTTTCTTTTCTCAACCTCTTCACTTTCCTATCGAAAATCTTAACTAGAACCTCTTCATATGTCAAATTATCCTCAACAACACCCACTATATCAAGTGGCATAAAGGCATTCAGATCATCCACACATTTCCTCATCATGGACATGTGGAACATCGGATGAACCAATTCTATCCCACTAGGCAACCTCAACTCGTAAACTACCTTGCCAACCCTTCTCATGACCTCATAAGGACCAACATACCTTGGGCTCAACTTGCCCTTCTTACAAAAATGGACTACACCCTTCATGGGTGACACCCCTTCAAGTAGACCCAATCGCCAACCTTAAACTCAAGATCCTTTCTCCTCACATGAGCATAAGACTTTTGATGACTTTGGGCCATCTTCAACCTTTCTCTAATCATCCTAACCTTCTCAAGAGCCTCCATAACCAGATATTGTCCCAACAAAGCTATTGACCTACAACGTCTCCCATAGAAAGCCCCAAAAGGAGCCATACCAATACTAGAATGATAGCTATTATTATAGGCAAATCAATCAACGGAAGATGATCATCCCAATGACCTTTAAGCTCCAAAACACATGCTCTAAGCATATCGTCAAGGGTTTGTATGGTTATTTCGGCTTGGCCATCCGTTTGAGAGTGGAAGGTCATAGAAAGCTTAACTCTAGTACCAAGACCCCTTTGGAAAGATCTCCAAAAATGTGAAGTCAATTATGCCCCATAATTCAATAAGATGGAAAAAGGAACACCATTCAACCTTACCAAGTCATGAATGTACAACCTTGCATAATATTCAGGCCCCAAAAGTGGTCTTAACCAGTAGAAAGTGAGCCGATTTTGTCATCCTATCAACTACAACCCAAATGGAATCAAAACCCTTTCTAGTCTTGGGCAACCCCACCACAAAATCCATATTTATCTCTTCCACGTCCAAGTATTAACCTCAATGTCTTAGATTAGGCCACCTGACCTTTGATGTTCGGCTTTGACTTGTTGAAAAGTATGACAACCGGAAATGAAATTTGGCAATGTTACTCTTCATGCCTCCCCACCAATACATATCCCTTAAGTCTTTATACATTTTTGTGGAACCGGGGTGGATAGAATAAAAAGAGTTATGGGCCTCATCAAGGATCTTTTCTACCAAACCATAAGAACATGGTACAAAGAACCTACCTTAGTACTTAAGGGTATCATCTCCACCTTGGGAGAAAACTTCCACCTTGCCCTCTTTCACCAAGTCCTTCAATTCTACCAAGGAGGGATAAAATCTTGTTTTGCCATCACCTCATCAACTAAAAAGGACCTAGAACCATCCACAACAACAACATCACCACTATCAACCTTCTCCAATCTAACCCCCAATCTAGCCAACTGATGCACTTTCCTAGCCATCTCCTTCTCACCACCATCCATATAAGCTAGGCTACCTATGGACATCCTACTCAAGGAATCCGTTACCACATTTTCTTTAATAGAAGGATAATGCAGACTCATATCATAGTCCTTGAGAAATTCTATCCATCTCCTTTGCATCAAGTTGAGATCCTTTTGAGTGACTATATATTGGAGGCTCTTATGATCGTTGAACACATCAACATGCATACCATATAAGTAGTGATGCCAAATCTTTAATGCAAACACAATGGCGGCTACTTTAGATCATGGGTAGGGTAGTTCCTTTTATTTACTTTGAGTTGTCTAGAAGCATAAGTTATTACCTTACATATTTGCATCAACAGACAACCCAACCAACATAGGAAGGATCACAATACACCATAAATCTCTCAAGCCCATCCAGTAGTTACAATATGGGAGCAGACACAAGTTTGTCTTTCAATATTTGGAAACTCCTTTCATATTCATTAGATCACACAAACTTGGCTTTCTTTTGAGTTAATTTTGTCATAGGAGAAGCAATAGAAGATAACCCATTCATAAACCTCCGATAATAGCCCGCTAAGCCCAAGAAACTCCTAATGTCCAATGGGGTCAATGGTTTAAGCCAATTTTCTAATCATATCATTCTTCTTAGGATCCACCTTTATACTATCCCCCAACACCACATGTCCTAGTAAAGCTACCTCCTTCAACCAAAATTCATAATTTTTATATTTAGCATATAATTTCTCCTCCCTCAATCATTGTAACATAACCCTCAAATGAGCCCTATGCTCCTCCTCACCACTAGAATAGATCAAAATATCATCAATGAAGATCATACCAAATGAATCAAGGTAGAGTTTGAATACCTAATTCATAAGGTCCATGAAGATGGCCAGTGCATTGGTCAACTCAAAAGACATCACAACAAACTCATAACACCCATATCTAGTCCGGAAGGTTGTCTTGGGAATATCACACTCCCTCACCTTCACTTTATGTTACCTGGACAGAAGATCAATCTTAGAGAAATGGCTAGCCCCTTGCAATTGGTCAGACAAGTCATCACTCCTTGGAAGAGGATACCTATTCTTTATGGTGACCCTATTGAGTTACCGGTAGTCAATGCACATCCTAAGGGACCCATCCTTCTTTTTCACAAACAACACCGAAGCACTCCAAGGTGATTGTCTAGGTCTAATAAATCCCTTCTACAACAAGTCCCTAAATTTGTCCTTCAACTTCTTCAACTTCATAGGGGCCATACGATAAGGGGGAATAGAAATGGGTTGAGTGTCAGGGAGGAGGTCTACGTCAAAGTCTATTTTCCTTTTGGGAGGAACACCAGGAAGGTCATCTAGAAAGACATCAAGAAACTTATTTACAACCAGAATCGACTCTATGGGAAGGACTTTAGACACCACATCCCTAACCCTTACAAGATGGTAAAGACACCCCTTAGAGATCAACTTATAGGCTTCAATGCAAGAGATGAATCTACCCTTGACCACCACATCTTTACTCTCCCACTCAAGGAGGGTTCATTTATAAATTGGAATTTGATCATATGGGTCATACAATCAATAGAAGCATAGTAGGCATGCAACCAATCCATCCCAAGACTGACATCAAAATCAACCATGTCTACCAAGGCAACACTTTATGCAAAATACAGATAGGAAAACTCCTATAAACTTTTCTAGCAACAATGGATACACCAGTAGGAGTAGACACTTCATATGACTCATGCAACAACTTGAGGTCAATATGGAAATTTTGGGCAATAAAAGGGGTAACAAAAAGAAGAGTGGCACCTGGATCAATCAATGCCTATACATCAAAGTAAAAGATTTTCAATATACCGGTAACAACATCAGGGACTTCATCGACCCCTTGTCTCCCATGCAAAGCATAGAACCGGTTGTACCTTAGGGCAACATCTTTTTGGCCAGCTTTCTCCAATGGGACCATATTAGCACCTTGTGGATGAACCTCTTGACCTTGTTGTAGTTTCGAGGGCAATATGTTACCTTATGACCCCTTTCCCTACAACTATAATAAGCATTGGTATTTCTCAAACATGGGCGTCTATGACCCTTACGACCCTTAGGAGACACATCAATAGGATCCACACCCCTCACACCTTGGGCGCTCAGAAGATCATTTGCGGCCCTCTTATCAAATGCATTAGTAGGCCTTTGGCCTTGGTGGAATCGACCATTCCTTTAGAACTTACCCTCAAAATAGGCCAGCTTGGACTCATGCCCCCTTCTCTTCCTCAATTTATCCTCTTTCATTTGCTTAACATAGGTCATTAATCGTGATAAGCCCATGTCACTAATCAACATGGAGGATCAACATTCTTCACTAGCCAAGTCGGAGACACCCATTATAAATTTGTTCATTCTTGACCTTGGGTCGGCCATCAAGTAAGGAGAATACTTTAAAAGTTGGGTGAACATGAGGGCAAACTCCCTTACACTCATGGACCCTTTTCTCAAATTCATAAATTCGATCAACTTAACTTCCCTAAGTTCAAGGGGCAAGAACCAATTAAAGAAGGCCATCTTGAACTCCTCCCAAAGCAGCTCATAGGTAATTCCCTTCTCTTCTTTCTGTTAGTTGAACCATATTTATGCTATCGCTTTGAGTTGGTAGGCCGCTAACTCTGTCTTATCCTCCAGCCTCACACCTATGATGGATAAAATTTTGTAGACCTCATCAATGAACTTTTGGGGGTCCTCACTCACCTTTGACCTATGGAATTTTGGGGGATTCATTCTCATGAATTCTCTTATATGAGAGGCCGGTGTAGGAGCATGAGTGTCTTGGGACCCTTGGTTGGCTTGATTAGCCACCACTTGAGCAAGCAAGGTAAGAGCATCGCTAAGCTCTCCGTTGGCCGATTGATCCTCGGGAGTGAGAAATTATCTTCCCCTAGTTTTAAACATGATATACCATAACAAAGAACAATCATTAGGGGGAAAGATTACTTCAACTCTATATCACGACTTAGAACATGAAGAAGGGAAATATTTCCTAAAATGTCTCATAGCCTCCCACTCATAGTTGTGGTGCACAACACAACCATGAATAAGACTCCAATGGACATGGTGTATTGGACTTCGAGAATCTAATAACCTAGTGCTCTAATGCCACCTTTGTCATGATCCAAGCCTAGGGCATAGACGTGGTCAATAAATGGGAAACTCGAAGGAACCCTAAACAAGCCTCATAGTATATCATTACACCTCCTTGGTCGTGAAAACAATTAGGATGATAATAAGAGATAAATGTAAACAAGGAAACAATTGGGACTAAGTATAAACTTCCATGTCATAAATATTAAGAGTCAATAGACTCAATCTCATAGAATAGATACATAACATGTCTAACAACACCTCTACTACATAGATAAGAGCAGTGACCAAGATAACAAACCGGGCTCACCCTCATAGTCAATACATAAGTCAATGATAGAAAGTCTTAATACATAGAGAGAGATTATAAGTGACATCCTAGGAATAGAGGACTCACCAACAAGCTTGATACAAGTCATACTAGACACTGGGAGGACGATGATCAAGCAGTACACTAGTTCCTACATGGTAACATCATGCAGGTATAGAGTATGTGTTAGTACATTTGAATGTAAGAAGTATGTAGGATGCAATGCAACAAGAGTTAGGTATCATAGGCAAAATGCATAATCATAAATAATGAATAACATACTAATAATATGGCATATATGAATGATGCTTGAAGTAAAACCATGCTCATATAGATCATAATATAAGTGTAAGGAGTGACCATTATAGTGCAAGCCAAGGCCTGCCACCTCCTTGGATAGGTGCATGAGGTACGAACCCCTTAATGAGATTGATGGAGTACAAACCCCCCATCGATCTTGACGGATTACAAACCCCGTATCAAGGTTGATAGAGTACAAACTCCCCATCAAGGTTTATGGGTACCAAACCCCAAAAAGGTTACCTAGACCTACCATCCCCCAATCTAGTTAACCAAGGTACCAAACCCTTAATAAGTTACTCGAGCCTATAACCCCCTGAGCTAGGCTTGGTCATCCCCAACACTATATAGAGATAATATCATATATAGATATATATGCACACACACTTCTTTCATCACCATACACATATATTCCTTTTCATCATCATCATTTCATCATAACTTCATCATTATTTCATCAACATATGGTCATTCAACTCATAACACATATATTGGACCTTGAATTCCTCAAGAATCCATAACTGCACGTTTTATCAAACACTTAGAGGGTGTGGAGTGCTAGTGTAAAATCATATAATTCAAGAGTGAAATCATATAACAAAATTCATTGTAAACTCACCAATAGATACTCGGTAACACCCTTAAGCAATATACATCAACCCTTAAACAAATCCCACATTATATCTTAGTTTCATAGCCCAAAATATAGTGAAACAGTCATAATTTCATAAACCCCAATATAGTGTGCAGTGATTTTCATAATGAATAAGACCAATAAATAAATTAACTTTAAATCATGTAATTCAGAATAAAAGATCTTGAGTATCATAGGTGAAAGGAACCCATGAAAGAAACCCACATACCCTAGCTTTTGAGATAAACTTGATACTTGAAGCTTGAGAGAAAATCGTTAGATGCAAAGAGGGTTTTTGAGACTTGAGTTTAGGAGTAAAATATTTGGCTATGTGTTTGAATGGATATTAGAAAACATTTAGAATGATATGAGGGTGAAAAATGATTAAGTATAGGCATTTCACGTTTGGGAACACTTAGGCCCAAGAACAAAAGTTTTGGACCACACAGAAAAATAACTGGGCAAAAATTACACTGGTCCACGTTGCATACTTTTTGTGGAGATTGAATTAACACATGTATACGATAGAGGTACGTCTCGGTACCATTGTGGACAAACACTAGATAAGCAATTGTTAGAAAATTGAAATTGCTATTCGTTTGCTCTTAAATTAGAGTTAGACCCATTTTTCACTCAAAATGACCCCCTGATCAAGAATATGAAGTCAAATTGTTGATATCATGCATGAATTTTAAGATATATGAGAATTATAATTTTGGCACTTCTGAGGCAAATTTTTGGGTACTTTTTGGAGTCGTTTCAACACTCATGGAATCCAAGATAGCACATGGCCATAATATGCTAGCTATTAAAGCCCATATCAACACCTTGATTATTGTGTGTAAGATGCAATACTTTATTTCCCTTAAAAAGTCATAGTTCAAGTTTGAGACTACTATTAACTCTGGAGTAAGGGTTACTATTTACTATGTGACAATTCAATGCAGACCACATCTTCATTATACACAATAGTCTATTTTTAACTAAATTAGTGAAGAACTCTCTTATTTTAATATTAAAATAAGTGGAAGAATGTTGGTGTATATGTATTTTTTTATTAAAATAAAATATTAATTGCATATATTAATGGTATAAATTATGGTAGAAATGATTATTAGTTCTTGTAACTTATATGAGTAGTCATTAATTTCTTATAACTTGTGTGGCCGTTGGAGTCTTGTAACTCATATAACTACTAACCCATGTTCTGCTACATTAGTGTCTTGTAACTTATGTAACTTCCAGGACATGATTTCTCTATTCATATACCTACACTACTATTCATATTAATACTATTCAAGACAAGGATGAATTTTCACCTATAAATAGTGATGTTTCTTCCTTTGTGAGTAATATGTAAGAAGAATAAATATACAAGAAAAAAATATGAGATATAGATAAAATAGTGTAGTGTGTAGTGAAGTGTGCAATAGTGAAAGAGAGAGTGAGACTTAGAAGACATTCTAAATCTTTTTTTTTGTAACTAATATTTCATTAACCACCAAAATAAGCTTTACAATGCTATAACAATTTTTTCTCAATTGCTATCTCAGATGAAATACACTTATAGTAGTAGCTATCTGATATCCTATCTTTACATAAATAGTAGTTGTAGTTTCTTCCTAATCCCTGGTTCAGCCCTCACATTGCATGTGTAGGCAATTTTTTTTGCTATTATTTCCATTTTGCTTCTCATATTCTCAAAAGTTCTGATATTCCTTTCCAAACCATGCATATCACTTCAACATACACCATTTTGAACATTTAGGCTTTGTTCAATCTTTCCTTTGATATTGTTATCACCTATTCCAGATGTGCTCCCCAGTTTGTTGTTGGTTTCCACTGCTATTGTAGCCACCTTGTGATTTTTCTCCATAAGTTGTTAGTGAAGAAGCATTGCACAATTAGATGTTTCTGCGATTCCAGATGCTGCTAGCACATTTTACAAGTTCAATCATCTTCTATTCCCCATGCCTCCAACTTATCTGTTGTTTGTAATTTAGTGCTGCAGCTATATCCACATTGTAAGTTTTGCTTTTGGACTTGCATTATTATCAAACATCATACTCTTCTAGCGGACTATTGGACTGTCCTCTAATAACTTCTTGTAAATAGTCTTGATGGTTATTGTATGTGAGTTCTCTGCCTAAGTTTGAATCAGTGTATGTCTTGCTGTTATGATCTTTCTCACCATCCATGATGCTTGTGAAGTAATGTTGGTTATGCTTACAGTATTGGCCTTGATGTAGTAGTTGTGTATCCATCTGATCCAGAGCTTGTCTTGTTTACTTGCCAAATCCTAAGTGGTCTTTGCTATTGCAGCCTTGTTCCACAACTTGATGTTAATCAGGTTCTGATCTCCTATTGACTTGGGTATACAGACCTTATCTATGCCACCGATGATCTCTTAATGATATTATTAGTACCAGACCACAAGTAACTTCTACAATGAGCCTCAATGAGTTTAAGAACTTTTGCAGGAATGAGAAATAATTGTGGAGAGGATTGTTGCCAAAATAACTACATGTGAAAAGATTTAGACTCAATATTCTAAATCTTTAGCTATATTCAGTATACAAAAAAGACAGTAATTATATGCTGAATGAAGGTGTTCTTTTTGTGGAGCTTTAGACTCTTCAACTAATCCAGAGTTGTTTGAGTCATAAAACGTTATTGGGCTATTGTATCCTAGAGAGAACAAGTCAAGAGTACTATTGTTGGATCGGTATAGATTATGCCACAGTGGGCTTGAATCTCCTTAAAGAGAGAGGGATATTTGCGTCTCAACCTGAATAAATTTTTATTCAATTTTATCATTTTATTTTTCAACTGCAATCTATTGTATTTGTGGTATATTACACCAACACATTGTTCACGTTGATTTAGTCAAATCATTAGTTGGTAGTTAGAAGAGTCAACTTTGAGTTTGTATCATGCTGAGTTTTGTATTTGTTGAGGACAAGCAATAGTTTAGGCCCCGTTTGGCCCCAAGTATTCTTGGGGAAAACTTGGAGAAAAATTGAGGTGGGGCGTTTGGCTAAAAAACTTGGCAAATGATTTAAATACTAGAAAAAAGTAGTATTTGGGAATTCGGGATATAATTTGGACGATTTGAATGTTTAAAAATTACTCAAACTTTTATATTTTATAAAAAAGATATCTATCATTTATTAATTCAAACTAAATATTCATCCATCAATTTACTCCATTAAATTGGGAAGATATTGTTCATAAAATTTGAGGAGATTCTGAAAAGAATAGTTTGTTACTACAACTTTTGAAAAAAATAGTTTGAGTGAGAACATTAAAAAAAATCAATTTATTTTAATGCAATTAATTAATGTATTGGTTTTACTCATATTGTTATTTTGTTATTGTTGATTATTATCAATTATGTTGTAAGATTATTTTTTTAACAATACATGCTCATAATAGAATGGTAAGACAGACTTATGCATTTTTTAAAATCATTTTTAGAACTTATGGGTACAAATTATTGTCATGCCCCGGGAGGGTACTCTAGATGTAACTGACACTCGGAGACTATTGCTAAGCCCCCAAGCAGACCACCTAGTCTCATCGTATTTGTTCAATCAGTTCAATAGAAGAAGATAACCAAGAAATAGCAATCTATCAGTGGGCTACAAAATATCAACCCAATCTCTCATAAATGAAATACGAAAAGGAAGAACAATCTCAGTGTAAAGAAAGAAAAGGAGGGGAAAAGAAACCCAAACATCGACCATCATCAATCTATGTCTATGAATCCTCTATAAATACTATCTAAGATGGTACCATGACAGGTCATTGCTACCGCAATCAAAGAAAATAACTCAAGATAAATGAATGATAAATGTGTCCTCCAAAAGCAAGGGAAGACTCACTAAGTTTCTGTTTGGAAATCCTAAACCTCAACGATTAGGTTGCTAAAGTCCTCTGTCTATAGAATCTGCATCATAAAACGATGCAACGCTAAAGTGTCATTAGTACATTGTTAGGACCCGTTACGTAATTTAAACCCCGAATGTCTTTACTTGGTTTGATTTAATAAAGTTTTGGACCGAATACAATATTTCTTCTAAGTTGGGTCCTTAAGGATAAAATTGACGTGGGGTCAAGGTGTGTGTGAGCTTATGATT
>JAOTQJ010119271.1:0-10675 GCA_025642045.1 Solanum sejunctum
AGGACCTAAGTTAAGTAAAATGTTACATTGGTCCCAATACTTTATTAAATCGAACCAATTAAGAACGTTCGGGGTTTAACTTACGTTGCGGGTCCTAACATCCTAGAAGAAGTTTCTAATGATGATCTTGCAATGCCAAATATTGAGGAAGAAGTAAATGAGAAATATGAATTATTCGAGGAGTAGAAATGCGAGGACAATGAATATGAAATAATTGAGGAGGAGGAATGGAGGATGATGCAAAATAAAACAAGTGAGGAGGAATAGAGTGACACATTATAACTAATATGTACATTATTTATTATGCTAATATTAAGTTTATTTAAAAAAAATTTATATATTGTATTATTACTTTACATACACATGTCATCTGGTAGTGATGGTGATAGACCTTGACATCATCTTGAGATAAGCAGTTCTAGTAGGAATAGGAAGAAAAAGTCTAGTAGGACACTTATTGATGCTAATAATATCCGGGGTCATATTTCTTTAGTCCCAGATCTCGAGCGCCACACAGCTACTCTTCCTACCATTCAGGTTGTGCCATTTGAGACTATAGATCCTTCTACTTATCATAGTCAGTGTCAGAGACCATTCGCGCTTCTTCTTCATCACAGCCAGGTTTATTTCTTATAACCAAACCACTCAGCTACCCACACAAATATATCCATGACCCCATAAATTATCATCTTCAGGCACTCCATCTCCCAGTGTTTAGTCTCCCACAGTTCCATCTCTCGCATGTCAGTCTCCTTGCCTATTATCCCTGAGAGTTAGAGATCTAGTGTTGAGGTTGTTACTCCTCTATTGACTCAATATTATGTGCATCCTTTGGCATCAGGTTTATTTTCTTCTACTGCTACACTCGAGATAACACAGGATGTCACTCAGTTAGCTTTTGGCCAGCGGGACTAGGAGAGTTACGATATAGCCTGATTGAGCCTTGTAAATTTGTTCTTTCTTTATTTATTTCTTGCTACATTACTAAATTATTCATGAACTAACATATTTATTATATGTCTTGCAGATGGCATCCATCCAAGGATGTTGCCAAGGCCATACAAGAGAGTGTTATGAGGCTATTTAATGTGCCCTATTACTCTTAGAGAGCAATTTCAAATTGAATTCTCCAAGCGATGTTTAATGAGTTTATGGTATATATGTTTACTCATTTTTAATGTTTGTTATAGTTGTTATTAAGTATTTTATATATTTTATTTGTTGTTGATTGTGCTAGATTGACTGTAATAAAGGAAATTGACTTGCATTTTAATTAAGGCGGGCAGCAGAAACTCTTGTAAAAAAAAACTTTAGATCATACAATCAAGCATCAAAATTATATCAAGCTTAAAAGTAACATAATCATTTTGTGGGATATCAATCTCAATCGACAATAAGACTATGCGAGCTATAACCTAGAATCTGATGTAACTCCCACATCGAGAAGAGAGAGGCTAGGCCAAACTAAACTTTGTGATGGTATATTTATTCAAATAACGGGCTAAAGGTGAATCTATTAGCCTAGCCAATAAGGCAATATATGGTGGCACATAGTTTTAGACAAGAGGTTGCTACTAGAATCCCTTGGGAAGATAACCTTAATGTCTTCCAGACCGAACTCCACCTCAAACCTTCTCAGTGCTAAGTAATACCACAGACTAGTAATGCATAGTACAATAGTCAATTATAGATCAATCGTAGCTTTGAGTCATAAAAATAATTTATTTAGAATAGCTCATTAAAATCTTGGGTAATTCATCAATGTGAGAATTGTCTTTATCACATCTAGAATCCATGATTAGGTGAGAAAATCCTTTCACCAAAATTCATCATTTATTTAGGACTTCTATAATACATGCATAAGTATTTTTATAAAACATGGGTGAATTCCTCCTTCATTCATGATCATAGTTCATTATAAGAACCCAAGCCTTGTAGAGAAATTTCTCATAAATCATCAGAGTCATGAAATTAAAGTAATTCATGCTTAATTGAATCAATAAATAATAAATTAAAACCCACATCCTGTAACTAAAAGAGAATTGAACAAAATTCATAATAACATCATGAAACCTAGATAGCACTATGGAAAAACTTTTACAAAATCGTCAATTTCATGCAATTAACATAAATTCATATTGAAATGAATCAATGGTCACAATACAAATCACAATTAGAAAAATTGAGAAGACTCATAAAAATTCATACTTGAATTTAGATGAAAAAGATTAGAAATTAATGGACTCCATGGGTGGAAGGAACCATGGATGTAGACGCACATACCTTGAATAAAAAATTAGAAAAAAATTTGGAGAAGTTGTCTTGAAACTTGAAGAGATTGATTTGATCTTCAATGGACCTTATTTGAAGAAGAAGAAGAAGAAGAAGAAGAAGAAGAAAGCCTTGGGAAGATTTTCTAGAGAGAAGATTTTTGTGAATTGAAAATTAAGTGAGAATGAGAGAGTTTAGGGGGCTTAGGATAGTTAACAAAATACGATTTAGTCTCAAAAACTATCCAGGTTCATTAACTAGTAGATAAAAATAATATCCAAACTACCCCACTTAAAAAACTGAAATCAGACCACTATGATAAACCAAGTTTGTAATGTAGAGATAGTTATTTGTGAGCAAATTTCTATTTGGCTATGGATGAATTTTGAATCAACTTGGAACAACTCCATGACGCACCTCTATCACTGACTTTTCTGGATAAGGAAAGTTTTAAAAAATTTATTTTGTAAAATACTTGTCCTAAAAATCCATCAAAGGCATTTTTACAATGTCACCTTATAATATTATACTGGTGGTAGAGAGACTATATATGTCATATATCTACAAGCATGTGATGCTCCAAATAGCTCTCTAGTTTCAATTTGGCTGAAAATTACTCTCAATGGAGTGTCTGTGGCTCATTTTTGAACCGGTCGAAATAGTTCACAATATCATGTGGTTGTGTTCTCTGATTTTTTTTGAAAAATATGTTTAGAGTCACCACCTAATTTTAAGGAAAATATTAAGAATCCAATTTAAGATAATGTAAATGTAGACTCTATTTTGATTTGCAAAATCAGTAAAATTCTAAGTAAAAGTTTAGGGGGAGATGTTCGGCATCCTTCATAGCCTATCCGAAGATATTCCTTAACCTTAGCTTAGGATAAATAACTAGTGATAAATTATTCATTTATTTTTCTTAAATTTAGTGAGAAGAAAATTTTATTAATTACAAAAATACAAGGTATGTCATACGTATATTTATAATACTCGTGTAAAAGAAAAAAACTTTAATAATAAGATACTTACTATACAATAAAATTAATAACTAAGTAAGTGAGTAATAAATAAATAAACTGAAAATGTAAGAAACAAATTATATGTTAGAAGAATATAGAAGTATGTTTAAAATTATAGAGAATAAATGAGCACATAAAAACTTATCATAAGCAATGTATTAAAATATTGGGTGTGAGAACTTATTATTTTATTTACAAAAATAATTTTGTTTAAAAAAGACAATGGATGAGGTGCAAAATATAATAATATATGCAATTTGAGTAAAATTAAATAAGAATAACTTTTTAATAAATAAATGAATGAATAAAATAACATAACATAAAGTAAAAATAATATAAAGAATGTTAAAATTTATATAGAACTTGTGATCTATATGTATATAAAATAAAATAGAATATATTTATGTATGTCGTCAAAAATGTATGGAGCTTATTATTTTATTTATGTGTACTGATAAAATGACAACAACTATATATTGTAGTATAATATGGTAGGACATAAAATTTTATATTTTATCTATGAATAAATAACATTTATATCAAGTATAGAGTAAATTAAGAGAAAATATATATCTTATGTATGACGTGTATATATATATATATATATATATATATTTTTATTTTTTTTTATATTATTGAACCTGTTAAGAAAAATCTTAAATCACGAGAAATTACATTAAAAAAATAGCACAATACCTTAAGTCATATTTATTTTACCAAAAGATATAGTAACAATTTATAAGAAATTAATCCACCGAATCTAAGATGCCCAAAATACATTTTTTTAATCATTTTTAAAAATAAATCCTTTAGAAGGATTTAAAATGACTCAAAAAAAAAATATATTATATGTGAGAAAATCAACTTAAAAACCTACAGTATTCTAATATAAGACCAACGTATGTTATTATAAATAATCTATTTCTAAAGGTGATTATTTAGGCCTTTAATGAGATTGAAATACTTTTTTTCAACTGATAAATTTTCTAAGAATTTTGCCCTATTTCAAGAATGTTGTCAAAAAATAAATAATATCAACGTTAGACTTATTAGCAAGTAATATTGGTCCACTAAATAATCTTCAAATAATAAAAGAAAGTTAGTCAATGTACCAACATTATATATTAAAAAAATATTAATCAATTAGTATGCAAAGAAATGTAATCAGATGGTGACGAAAGACTAAGAAGAATCAACTCCAAATTTACAAGGATCCGAGCGTGGTGACGATTCTTATAGTTGTTAACCCAATATTTTGGATCAAAGCGAGTTTCAAAGTAAAACTCCAACTCCCAAGAGTGTGCATGAAACATAAAAAAGGAAATTAAGAGATGACATACATCCAAAGTAATAAATTAATAACATATTCGACGCATACACAAATATTGTTGCCAAAAAGTATCAGAAGATGATAACAATACTACTAGTTATAAAACACCTATACATTCAGAAGAAGCAATAATCAATCAGTTCAAATTCGCTAATCTAATCCATCAGTTGGGTACTATACGTCTGCCTAATCTTATTAAAGTTAAGAAGTAAATCACGGGTTCCTTTTTATAAAAAAAGAAAAAAAATCAACGTCTGATCCTCTAAGTTGGTGTTAGCCTTAAGGGATGGACTTGAGTCATATTCTGATCAAGAGAAGGAATTAAAGAGATAGTCATATTGTGATCACGAGAAGGAATTCTGATCAAGAATATGTTTACATAAACGTATGACAACTTTGATCAAATAAGGTTACAACCTACATTTGTTATATTTACGACTCATATTCTTATAGAACTCAAGTCATGAATTATATGTGAAGGAAATTAGCATTTGGTCAAAAAAATTAGGAGTAAAGGTGCAGATTAAAATATGAGAGGGTTGTGATTCCATTTCATTTGACATTTTGGATCTTAACTGGTAAGAGGTAGCAATTGGCAGGAAACTTGTTCTAATAGTGATTTCCTGAAGATCCAAACAAAGAGATGCAGCTAATTTATGTGCTGACTTAGCGAAACAGTAACAATAACACAGAGAGTTAGAGCAGAATCGAGTTAAGGATTAGTACAGAATTGAGATAAGGAACCAATTCGTCTTGACAGACAACATAGTTTTCTCTGTGTCTCATTCAAATATGATTGATTAAACAGAGAACAATTCATCAAACTACATCTTTAGTATCTTAATCTTTATAAGCCACACCTTTAGTTACATAAACATAGAAAAGAACAAATCTCCAACAAAGTACTAAACCAATTTTGGTTATGCAGGCCGTGATTTAGCTTTAGCTTACCAGCTGAAATTAATTCATCCATGAAAGACATCTACGAGGTAATATTCACATTAAAAGAGGTTAAACAAACACATGTAAACAACCATTTTTCTAACGACAATTTTTATGCAGAGAAACACAGTAGGCGAAGGAACTCAAGTTGGCAGAACCAAGATTAAATGACATAAAAGTAAAATTTTACTCCCAGAAATAGAGCATAAAATGTAAAATACTGACCTTGTGTGAGCAACGAACTAAGATTTCGACTAACGAATTGTTCTTCGGACTCTGACACAACAACCGAGAATAAGAAGAAGGGAGATTAAATAATTCTCGAAACCTAACGCTTTCTATTGTACTTTTCCTCTATGTTTTGAATTGTTCCTCAGTGAATTTAACCCCAAGTAAAATTTTAAAATTTTGATAAATTAACAAACTTATTGCTCAGAATGAATAAAATATGGTACTAAGTCCTATATTAGAAATGGAAGCCTTAAGTGAATTAATACAACTTGCATAGTTGGAATTATCATCTGGCAAACAACATCATTATATTCACAACTGGCAAGTAGCACGCTTAGTGCAAGTGCATATTAAAATAATATATTGGACATTATCTTAATATATCTTCAAAATGGAGAAAGGAATATTATTCTTAGGAAAAGAAAAAGTGTGCAAGTTTTTTGTTTAAATATTTCTTAATCTTCTTTATCATTCCACTCTTGCAAGGAATCCTTATTCTAAGCTGAAAAGAAATGCAGCAACATCTGTCTCTCTATGAATAATGAATGAAGCAAATGAAATGAAAGGATGTAAAGCCATTCTTTACATATGTTACATTATCTTCTTAATTAACAACGAAGAAGGTAAATGGAATGAAAAGTGTAAAGCATAGTGATAGCATGGTTGCACACAAAAAGGAGCTTCAAACATGGTTGATGGACAGCATGGTACACAAGTTGGAGGAGCTTCAACAAGGCTATATATTAAAGCATTTAAAGAATGAAAATCATCCAAAAAAAGAATGAAAAAAGAGTCTTTATGAGAAGAAACAAATCATCCTCAAGAACAACTTGTTTAGTACTTTGTTCTACTCTTGTCTTTGTTTTTCTAAGGATATTTCTTCAATGTGTGATTTTTCATTCCTACATCTATAAATCAATTCCTACTCTATAAAGTAACTTCGTGTTTTGGTCAAAATAATTATTGTTGTATTCTGGGTCCTTAGCTAAAGTTAGCTAAGAAGAAAAGTCTAAACTAGTTTGGGGAAATTAGTTTAGTGGGCAGCAAGGGGTTATTGCTTTTAGGTACCATTGTAAGGGGAAAGGATTAGGAGGTTAATTCTTAAAATTAAAAGAGGTTGTAATGATTTTCGCTCTTAGATGATAATGAAATTTCGTTGAAATCTTGAAAATAGGTCATGATTTTTTACTCTCTTGAGCAAGGGGTTTTCCACGTAAAAATCTTGTGCATTTTTACTTCTGTCCAGTTTATTACTATAACGAGGAACCCAGTCCTTGGTTAGATTGGCAACACCAATTCTAACAATTGGTATTAGAGCGAGAGCTCTCTAATTGGCTAACACCTAGAGAGATTTATGAAAAATAGAATGTCTACTCCACTAAACTTGGAAGAAGGACAATCCTCCACAAGACCACCTAGATTCAATAGGAAATTCTACAGTTGATGAAAAATTAGAATGCATGACTTTCTCATGGCTAAAGACAATGAGCTTTGGGATATTATGTTAGATGGCCCTCATGTTCCGACAATTGAAATCAAGAATGGTGAGACCACTAAAATAGTTCCCAAAACTCAACAACAATACAATGAAGCTGATAGGAGAAAAATTAAGTAAAACTACAAAGCCTAAAAACTTCTTGTATATGGTATTGGTGATAAAGAATATAATAATATTTCTTCCTGTGAATCTGCAAAAGAAATATGGGACTGTCATAGAAATGCTCATGAAGGGACTGAGTAAGTCAAAGAATTAAAAGTTGACATGCTAACTTCTCAGTATGAAAACTTTACCATGAAGGAAGGAGAATCTATCCATGTCATGTACACAAGATTCTCATCTATCACAAATGAGTTGAGATGTCTTGTTAAACCCATCATTCAGAGCAAACAGGTCAGTAAGATATTGAGAATTCTTCCTAAATTTTGCGAAAGCAAGGTAGATGCCATCAGTGAAGCAAAAGATTTGGAGACCCTTACTATATGTACTCATAGGGAATCTTTAAACCTATGAGTTAAACAGACAAAAGAAAGGAAAAAACATAAAACTCTTCTATTAAAATCCTCTCAAGATAATGATGATGAAGGATTAGATATGGTTTATCTAACCAAGAGATTTAAGAAGATTGTGAGACAATATAGAGGCTTCAGAAAAGGTAGAAAACTAGGAGTTGCTGCTGAATTGTGTCACAAATGTGGCAAACCTGGACATTTCATAAGATAATGTCCATTACAAAAACTGGAGTGTTCAAAAGCAGATGGTGAAAGAGGGAACCAAGTCCCTATCAAGAAATCTTAGAAGGAGGCAGCAGCTGATCGAATTGTGAAGAAAGCATTTAGTGCATGGGGAGATACTTTCAGTGACTCTGAAGATTCAGAAAACTCAGAGAATACCTCCTTGATGGTTGTCTAGGACAGTGAGGATATCTTCAATTCAATGTTAGCATTTATGGATAAATTTGATAAAGAAGATGATAAGGTAACGCTCGATAAGCAAAACTTGAATGCCTTTTGCCCCAGAAAATTAAGAAGTTTGGATAGAATACTGATTGACTTAGTAAATGAATTAACAACTGAGAAGGACTTCTTAATTAATAATTTTGATAATGCTCAAAATGAAAAGGTGGCATTGGTTGCACAAATATCTGAAATAGAGAAAAAATTGACACTTCTAGAATCTGAAAATTTAGAACTGTCAAGAAGGTTAGACAAAGGGGTCAAAACTGATAAAGGGAAAAATGATGCCAGTAGTCTGTAACTTGAGCTTGAAAGCAAGTTAAAAATAGGTCAATTAAAGATGTACTTGGCTTTAGAAAGAAACAATCATTTAGAGAAAGATCTAAGTCGTTTCAAGGAAGAATTAGAAAAATCACTTAAATGGACCTCATCTTCAAAAATTTTGGAGAGTCTAACAAGTCAAAGTCATGAGGGTAGGAGGAGTCTAGGATATAGAAAAATAGAACCTCCTTATAATCCACACAGTAAATATGTCACTATTTCTGACAATTTACTATGTACTCGTTGTGGTAAAAATGGTCATCTTAAGATGGATTATCAAGTCCTATAAAAGGTAAAAGGAAATATGTCAAGGTATTTCTAGCAAAAAAGAAATGTAGGACCTGATCCCAAGGCAAAACAAATTCAGAAGAAAAGAGCCTTACCTCACTGGATCAAGAAGACTCTTATTGCTCCTTTAACAGCTTACTGGGAACTCAGACTCAAGTGGGTTCCTGAAAGTGTTAAATAATCCATTTGCAGAAAAGTGGAGACAGCTTCAACCAATGCTGGTACATGGATAGTGGGTGTTCTAAATACATGACTGGAGATGTTGAAAGCTTCCTATAACTTAAGATACTTCAAGGTAGAGGTGTCTCTTTTGAAAATAGGAAAAAGGTTATATTCCAGGCATTAGAAGAATTAGAAAATCCTTGGAACATTCAATTGAAAATGTATATTATGTCAATGAACTTAAATACAGTCTTTTGAGTGTATCTCAGATTTGTTAGAAAAGTTAGATTTCTTTCTGAAAGTTGTACAGTTAGAAATTTAGCAACTCAAGAAGTATTTTTGATGGCTAAAAGAGTGAAGAACATGTATGTTCCTGACTTGAGTACCATAAAAGGAGATGATTTTACATGCAAAACATTGGCACAAAAGACTTGGTTATATTAGCACTTCCCTGCTCAACAAACTTATTTCTAGGGACCTAATCCATGGGTTGCCTAAGCTAAAATTTGAAAAGAAAAAGATTTGTAAAGCATGTGCAAAAAGAAAGCAGATCAGGTATTCATTCAAATAGAAGAAGCAAGTAAGTACCTCAAAGCTTCTAGACTTGTTACACATAGATTTGTGTGGACCAATGAAAGTTCAAAGCAGGGGAAGAAAAAGGTACATTGTCAAGGTTCACTTAGACCATGTTATTAAGATCTAAAGATGAAACTTGTGATATAAAAATTTTTGCAAAAATAATTCAAACAAAGTTAAATTGCAAGATAACAGGAATAAGGTCAGATCATAGAATAGAATTTGAAAATACCAAGATGGATATTTTCTTTACTGAAAATGGTATTAGTCACAACTTTTTAGCACTCAAGTCCTCTCAACAAAATGGAGCAGTGGAAACAAAGAATAGAACTCTTGTGGATATTACAAGAACTATGCTCATAGATTCGAGTCTTCAAAAAAGTTTTTGGGCAGAAGCTGTATACTGCTTGTTATGTTACAAATAGGTGCTTGATCAGGTCTATTCTCAACAAGACCCCCTATGAGTTATTGTACAACAAAAAGCCAAAGGTAAAATACTTAAGAGCATTTGGATGTAAGTGTTTTGTCTTAAATAATGGAAAAGATGATCTTGGCAAATTTGATGCCAAGAGTGATGAAGGAACTTTTGTTGGATACTCATCTTCTAGTAAAGTGTTAGAACCCGAAACTTAACTTAAACCCTGAAAGTCCCTAATTGGTTTAAATTAATAAAGTTTGGGACCGAACGTAAAATTTCTTTTAGTCCTTAAGCATAATTTGTGGTGGGGTCAAATGTATATGTAATTCTTTGATTAGTCCAAGTAGCACACTTGTTGCCTATATATAAGAGTATGTCTTGTACAAGATGATTAATTCCCATACTTAGCCAAATTTTTAAAAAAAATATAGAACAAGCTATAAAACCCTCTCGGGTTGCTACAGTACTTTTAAAACAAATTCCAATTTTTCTTGTTTTTGATAATTTGACGCTTCAAGCTCAGTATATTGAAGCTCCTAAGTAGCGTGGAGGCGTTGGTTGGTCAAGAAAATGCTTAGTTTAGCGACTACGAAGAATTTGGGTGTAGTGAAAGATTGAAAGGTATGTTAATTTTTAGCTTTGTTTATGTTAATTAAAGGTTGT
>JAOTQJ010119302.1:0-10674 GCA_025642045.1 Solanum sejunctum
GCCTCTTCCAGCTGTACTTCTAGTTTATTTCATCATTCATATCTGCTTTTACCACTTTACATACTTGGTACGTATTTATCCCCTCTCGGGGGCTGCAGTTCATGCCCGCAGGTACAAACGAACAGGTGAGAGAGCCTCCCTCCTAGGATATCTATCCACTATCATCGCGCTCCTTCATTTTAGGAGCATTCTTTTGGTATATGTACTAGTATTTGTGGTTTCCTTGTTTTGTAACCTCTTTGGTATATTCGAGGGTATGACGGGGCCCTGTTCCATCACATGTTATAGCCTTTCTGTATAGAGGTCTGTGGATACTAGTGGGTAGTGGGCATGTGAGATATACTTGCGATCTAATACATGCATTTGATACTTGATCAGGCGGCGAGACCGCATTATTCTATGTATGACATGATTATTAGGCGGCAGGACCGCAACGGTGACCTTGTCAGCCTGCATTAGCTGTATATATATGTGTATATGTGTGCTTCTGGGAGCTGTTGCAGGTGAGGATAGGACATAAAAACAGAGGAAACTTTGCCGAAATTTTGGTAGAATTCTTAGACTCTAAGTTGTGGTTTTGCGATTTAATAATGGTTTAAGTGCCTAATCGGCATGAGTCATGGCCCCGGGGTTGGGCTGTGATAGGGTTTTGATTCTATTTGGGTGTGGTTGTCTTAAAAAAGGAATTGAGTCCATGGCTTAAAGGTCCTTATAGAGTGTTGAGGAGGATTGGCAAGGTGTCCTATGAGTTGGAGTTTCGCAATGACATGAATATGGATCATCCGATTCTACATGCTTCTAGGTTAAGGGGATGTGTGGTGACTCTAGTGCTATAGAGATCTTTGAGGTTGTGGGTTTGGTGGAGGATAAGTTGTCTTAGGATAAAGTCCTGGTGGAGGTATTGGATGAAAGGGTGGAAAAGTTGATTAGTACGAATGTAGTGTTCGTCAAGGCCTTTTGGAAGAATCATCAAGTTGAAAGTGTCTCTGGGGAGCCAAAGCAGGCATGGAGAAGAAATATCCGCACCTATGTCATTTTTATGCATTCACGTTTATGTTGACAAGTTCATGGTGATTTTCTCACTTATGTTGAGATTTTTTTAAAGTTTTATTTAAGTGCATTCTTGCATTCTTGCTTGGTCTATATAATTATCTTGTTTATGTATCTTATATATGTTCCTTTGACATTCATAGATGAATGTTCCCAAGGGAGAGATATTGTAACGACCCCAAAAAGTACCTACAAATATGTCTCGGAAGTTCTCGGATTCGTAATTTCCATATATCTCAAAATTCGTATGTGATAAAAAATTTGACTTCATATTCTTGATCAAGGCGCAAAATTAAGAGGAAAATGGGTCTAACCCTGGTTTTAGAGCAACTGAATCGAATTTCAAAATTCTAAAAAAATGGAATTCTATAGGGATCCCTATACCTGGTGTGACGTGGCTAGGGCACACCCCTGTGTTATTTATGCATAGTTTTGTTGTTTCAGTCTAAGGCCTTTGGGTCTTGGGCCTAAGTCTTCCCATACATGAAATTAGCTATACTAGCTATATTTTACCTTCATATCATATAAGACATTCCTCAATACTCGCTCAAAGACTTATATAAATATTTCACTCAAAATTAAAGTGGCAAACCTCGTTCTGGGTCTTAAGGAAATCACTCAAACTTCAAGTCTCCATTGCAACCTTCATCAAGAAATTCTCTAAAGTTGAGGTATGTGGGTTTCAATCATTGGGTTTTTGCAACCATGGTTTCCAAGATTTCTTTTTACCTAAATTACATGTTTCTAAGTTGATTTTACTTATGGATCTTCTATTATAAATTTGACTATGGACTATGTTGGGGTTTTGTAAAAGTGTGATTATTTATGCATATTTTGAGCTATGAATCTAAGATCTATGATGAGTTTTGATGAGGGGTTTCAATGTATTTTGCAAGGTGGTATTACCAAGTGTTGGTGGGTTAATTTACTTCAAGATTTCTAACATGATTTCACTCTTTAATTGCATAGTTTAATACTAGCATTACACACCCACCAAATGTTTGAGAAAATATCCGATTTAGGGTTCTTGTGCTATTGATTATCCATTGTATGACTTATGACATGAATGACTTTATGCTGATCAAAGGATAATGCATAACTGTTAATTTCATGAGAAGTATCTATAGTGTTGCAAGTTGACCACACCTAGTTGAAGGGATGCTAGACCTCAATCACCATGGATGGCGGAGTAGAATCCACCATCTAACAATGGAGGGGTTGATACCTCAATCACCATGGATGAAGAGGTCCAATCCACCATCAACCAATTGAGGGGTTGATACCTCAATCACCATAGATGGCGGTTTATACCTCAATCACCATGGATGGGGGTTTGATACCTCAATCACTATGAATAGCCGGGTGCAATCCACCATCGGCCAATTGAGGGGTTGATGCCTAAATTACCATGGATGGCGGGGTATAACCACCATCAACCAATTAAGGGGGTGATACCTTGATTACTATGTATAGTAGGGTGTGACAATCCATCATAATGTTGGTCTTTTCCTACACATGTAAAATGTTCTATATAAGCATGTCCTACCTCAAGTATCATTGTGCATGCCATATTATTATATGCTCATTCATGGCCTACTTATGTATTTTGAAAATGTTGCTTATCTATTGTTGCATTGCATCTTACATACTTAGTACATTCAAATGAACTAAGGTATACTCTATGCCTAAATGATGTTACCATGTATGAACCGGAGCCTCCACTTGATCCTCCTCCTCCACATGGCTAGTAAGATTTCTCTCAAGCTAGTTGGTGAGTTCTTTACTCCGAGGACATACTTCTCTTGATTTATGCTATGTATTGACTCTCCTTATTAGAAACTTATGACTATGAGGGTGAGCCTGAAAAGTTGTCTTGGCCCCGATAAATTCTAAGTTTAGAGGTGTCGTTGGACAAGTTATGTAATGATAGTATAAGCTTTGACTCTTTTGACTCTTTCATGTTTTTATGTTATGAATGACTCCCCTTAGTCCCTATGCCCTAATTTGTAATCTTTTATTGTTATTTAATTGCTTCCGTGACTAAAGATATATAATGATAAGTTAAGAGGCATGATTGGGGTTCGTTCGGGTTCTCCATTTGTCGTGTCATGTCTAGGCCCTGGTTTGGGTCATAACAGTTGTTTTAGATGCTACAAAATCATGGATTATTCGATGCCTACCATTAGAAGATCCATATAGTCATCTACATAATGTTATGTTTACTTGTAAGAGTGTAATAGGAACACAGAATTGTAGTGCTATAGCTATCCAAGCTCCCCAAAGTTTGTTCACCTATTTGGCTGAGTTAGAAAAGGCCTTTTTGAGAGGTACTTCTTGAGATCGAAGAAGCTCAAGTTGAAATATCAAATCAATAACTTCGAGCAACATCCTGGTGACTCGATCAGTACTACATGAGAGCGATTCACAAAGTTCTTGAGGAGTGTCATTGACCACAAAATTATTGGTGATACCTTAGTGGAGATCTTCTACCGTGCCCTGGACGAGAATAGCTCTTAAAAGAGTGAGTGATTTTCCATAATCCTAAAAATTATACCTGAAAATATCATTATGAGAGAGATATGGGACTTCTTTTTGTGAGGATACTTGCATCGCACTGTTGACATTAGACTAACTCAGTGATTGTGGCTTGTTGATAGTTGTCTTGCTTGTCATAGTTGCACTGTCACATGCATTGAATTGTATTAGTTTGCTGCATAGCCATCTGATGTGTTTTTAAAGTGGTGTGGGTGTCTGTGCTTGAGTTTGATGTGATATATGCCATTTGGCTGAGGTTTGTGTGTCATTATGCTACTTATGTAGATTGAATTCGTTGCTTGAAGACAAGCAATAATTTTAAGTTGGGGGTGTTGATGTGTGGTATGCTGTCAAAATACAGCACTTTGATTCTTAAAACATAGAATTTTTTGTGTTCTCAATGCGATATTATTTGATTTTATGTGTTTTTGTGTTATATTTGTAGGATTACAAGTTTCTCCTTGATTTTGGGAAGAAATATGTAAGTTAGTGAATTTTGATGTAGTCCGAGACCCTTTACGAGCCGTCGATCATTCTACGGGTCATGAAGTGGGTTTCGTGGATAATTATAATAAGTGATTGATTTTCTGAAGTTGGTTTTATGAACATATAGACAGGTTGTGTAACAATTTACGAGTCGTAGAGCATAGTTCATGCCCAGAGGATCAGAGATTAAGACTTTTGAAGATTCATCAGACAAAAACCCCATATGGGTCGTAAAACCACTTTAGGAGTAGTAGAGGGGTGTCATAGACTTGAAGTATAAATTTCCAGTAGCACTATACAAGACCCCAATTATGGGCCATGGAATACAATACGATCTGTAAACCTCTTTCGTGAGGCGTGCCGACGTGCTGACCAGTTATCCTATTATGTTTAGGACCTGTATTTGATTTATTATAATATGTTTTTAAGTTATTTTTATAATTTTTCGCATCTTATTTAGAGAACTAAGTAGTTAGAGAGAGAAAATAGTGAGATTACATTTGAGAGATTTTGAAAACACTTATACTGTAATTTCATCTTTAATCTTGTGATTCTTTTTGAAGTTGGATTTGGTTGTTCTTAATTCAATTGTGTAAGAATTCAGTTATGGTTTTTCAATTCATAATTCTTGCATCTACATAAAGCATGAGTAGCTAAATCCATAACTAGAGTTATCGGAACCATGAAGTACTAACAAGGTAAAATTGGATAATTTATAATTCTTGAAAAGTGTGTGTATATGCATTAATTAACTCTCTTCGTTTTGCATGTTTCTAATGGTGGACAACATTAGAGCCTGCCTAGTGTTACTGACTAGACCAAGGTACTAATGAATAGGAAAAAAGATTAATTAACAGGATTTGATTGATATGTTCTCATCTAATCTCCCAAACTGGGCCAAGGGGAGGTTGTACTGGGACTAATAGGTAAGGGTTAACAATGCATACTATTGAGAATGGCCAAGTCACATAGTGAAATTCACCTCTCATCTTTGACCAAAGGACTTGGTGAAATTAACTTACCGTCCTGCATGCGACAGACTAGAAAAGAATTAGGTTATTCAGTGATAATAAGTTAGGAAAATCATAGAAAACACAATACCCTAGTTTCTCTCCATATTGATTTCTCTCTTATGCTAGTTAGTTTAGTTTAATTTTCTTTGATTAGTATAACCCCCCCTTTGGGGAAGTAAGTTTGTTAACTACTCAATTGTAATCATTGAATTCTCTTGAGTCTATGTATTCGCTGTGGGTTCAAGCCTATCCTAGATTAGGTTCTATTTCTTGACAACGATCGTTTTATCCTCTAAAAGAAGGTGTAACTTGGGTGACAAACAATGTGCTATCAAAATACAGCACATTTGATACTTAAAACTTGAAATTTTGTGTGTTCTCAATGTGATGTTAGTAGATTTGATGTGCTTTTATGTTTGTTTTGTAGGATTACAGGGTTGGCATAATTTTTGGGCTAAGTGTGCAGAATTTACTGAAGCAGAGGGTTCGCGAGGTCTTTTGTGGACCATAGAGACTTCTACGGGCTGTAAATATGATTTTGTATACAATTCCATTGATGTTAATTTTTCTGAAGTTAAGTCTATGAACATGCAAATGAGTCGTAGAAGATTTTATGAGCCGTAGACTTGGTATCGTACCTTAAGGATCTAAAAGTGGGGAGTTGTTGAAAGTTCATTAGACGAAACCCTCTATGGGCCGTAGAGCTTTATATGGGCAGTAAAAGGGTATCATAGAAGTCAGCCCCAGATTTGAAGAAGCAATCCACTAAAGCCCAATTACGAACCATAAATATTATACGACTCATAGAAGCTATCGTAAAGTCTGCTGATCCAGTTCTCCTAATCTATTTTGATCTTGTATTTTAAAGACTATAAATAGATTTTTTAAGGTTATATTTCACAAAGAATGTGATAGGAGAGTATAGGATAACAGAGAACTTGAGAGAAACACTTGTAAAACTTTATTTTCTCTTTTAATTTCAATGTTGTGATTCTTGGTGAAGAGTTTGGATTTTTTTTGATTAATTCTCTCATGTAAGTGCTCAATTATGTTATTCAAATATATAAGTTTTGCATCTACACCGATCATGAGTAGCTTAATACATAATTGGAGTTGTGGGAACTATGAAGAACTAACAAAGTAAATTTGAATAATTCATAATTCTTTAAAAATGTGCATGCATGAATTAATTCTCTTTGGTTTGAATGTTTTTTAATGGTGGCCAATGTTAGAACTCGGATATTATTATTAACTGGATCAAGATAGAAATAAATTGTAAACGAGAATAATTAACAAGACTTAATCAATTTTTCTCGTATAATCGACCGACATGGGCCAAGGGGAGGTTGTACTGAATAATAGGTAAGGATTAGTAATGTCACACTATAGGGATGAACCAAATCATATAGTGAAATT
Source organism: Solanum sejunctum (assembly GCA_025642045.1). Lineage (NCBI taxonomy): Eukaryota > Viridiplantae > Streptophyta > Magnoliopsida > Solanales > Solanaceae > Solanum > Solanum sejunctum. The sequence continues at coordinate 6,501 of JAOTQJ010119302.1, forward strand.
CACCTCTAGCCTGGGCCAAAGGGTTTGGTGAATATAACTCACCTTTCTGTATGTTACATACTGAAAAAGAATTCAGTTATCTGGTAATACTGAGCTAGGAAATTATGGAGAACGCAATACTTAGTTACTCTTAATATTGATTTAACACATGTCTTAGTTTTGAATTACTTTTCATAGTTACTACAAACCCCACCCCCTTTTGGGGAGTACACTGGTTAATCAACCTGAATTGTCTTGAATTCTTCTAAGTCTACCATATTCTCTATAGGATCGACTCTAACCTCGGCTAGGTTATATATCTTGATAACAACTGCTTTAGCTTAAAAAAGGAGGTGTAGCTTGGGCTACATCAGTGAGCATAACTATGAGTCCTCTGTATTTATCCTTAAAAGTTAGAGCAGGCTGAGCAACAGCTTTAAGGAGCTTAGTCCTCATAAGCCATCCCCTAGTCCTTTATCCCATAGGTGCCTCTAGCTGGTGGAATGCTTTGGTGGCATTGTCTGCAAATACATAATGCACGAGTTAGAAATTTTTTTATAGAGCTAAATCTATAGCACAAACTTGAAATGCAAAAGATGTGAAACCTAGTGTACCATAGCCTCTTGATTATAAGTGTAGTGCATGACAAATCCATAAACAAAACACTACTAGAAATGACCTCACAGACATCCTGGGACTCTTGAACCTTGTGTTTTGGTACCAACTTTATCACATCCTAGAAGGATATTCTAGACATTGTCAGAACTCAGAAACTATTGTTAGTCCTCAAACAAACTACTTGATCTCATCTCTCGGTCAGTTATGCAAAAAACTTAATAGAATCAAAGGAATACTCATGTAGGCCTTTGGATATCTTAATAAATGAATAAGTAACCCAAACATAACTAAATCAATAGCTCTATATCAATAATAATGGGTTTCAAAACATACTTAAAATACAACATCTAACTCGATATATGAAGCCTCTATTAACTATAAAGAAAGTGCCAAGATGAATCTAAGCCTGCCTCAAAACTATGAAAAGGAAATAAACTAAAAATAAAAGATAATCCTCTGAATTCTAAGAGGTCTACCAAGACTCTAGAAATACTGAAAATCTTCAACGCATTGTCCGCTTAGGATCCAAAACCTATATCTACATTATGACTAGATGCAACATCGAATAACATCAGTATGAAAAATATACAATATGTAAAGATAGCTGAGTAGAACAATACACGTCTAGTTTCTCAAGAAAGAATAAGCTCAACTCAACATCAGTATGCTATGCACATCTAAAACAGTATAAAAATGCTTTCATCAATCATAATTAGGAATATACAACTCAATAAAATGATATAATGAATCTTAGGAAGTTTCTCTAACCAATTCCCATCACCTATGAGCTAGTGATGGTACAACGAGCTCATTGTCGTTGCCATAGCTATCTAATACTTGCCATGGTAAAGAGCACTCAATCTGTCTAGATCGAATAATAAAAAATTCTCTTTTGGAAAAAGAAATACTAGACCTTTATCCTACATTATCTAGGTAGCTTATTGGACTTGCGTTACCTATATTCTAAATCTAATCAATTTCGGTGGTCAATATACTCTAAAAATATACATATATACTCATATGCTCAATCACGTAAAATTCTCAAATCATATCATTTAGTCTCATTGAAATTTAGCTCAAAATCTCAATCTCATCCCAAATCATCTTTTCTTTAAATTAAAGAAAAAAATACTCTCAAGATTACTCTATTCCGCTAAAACTCTTTTCTCAAAATGTTAGTTAATTTAATACTCAAATTTGTTTAAAGTTAAAGCTCATGATATTTCAAAACTCAATAAAATATGCATATACTCTTTTTGAAATCATAGTTTATTTAATGTATAAAAATCGTCAATCTCAACTCAAAGTAATGCATAGTAAAGTTATGATCATTAACTCAAATGGGATTCATGGGAAAGTGGCCACGAACAAAAATTTCAATAAACTGATAATTATAAATGATAATATTCTCAATGAAAATTTTAGGAAACTCAATAAAAGAAGAAGTAACTCATTCGGGATTCAATAACTAGGATAAAACTTAACTCAAACAAATTACAATGAAATCTAGGTATTGCGTGCATGGACGAACCCAATTCAATGCTATACATACTTGAAAGATTAAAATATTACTAAAAATTAAAAGACCTTCGTAGAATAGTTTGAATCCTAGTGTTCTCTCCTCTTGGATTTGCTCTTCAAGTATTCTAAGTAATTATGAGAGTATGATTCTATTGGATACTATTAAGGAGTTTATTCTAATCTTAAAAAATCTAGAGTTTAATTAGAAAAGGATGATAAAAGAATAAATAACCCTCCTTAAAACTGACAATAAGAACTACAGAACCGCATATATGGGTCATAGTCCTGTTTACGACTCATAAACTAACTTTCATGATTTCTTGAGAAAAGTCAGGCCTTGGTCTTCGACCATCCTTCTATAGATCATAGACCCATTGATGGGTCATACATTAACGTCTTTATATTGATGTTCATCGAAATTTAGAGGTTGTGAATTTGGGCCTTAAGCTACAAAATATCAACTACGAGTCTTGGTCCAGAATACAGACCATAGAATTAACTGACTCAAATGGAGGATTGAACTATAATACTTGGTCTATGGGTTATAGAATATTTTATATTTTGTGGACTTGATTTCATGAAAATCAGATAAGTTTTTCTACTCTCAGTATCTCATCTATGGACCTTCATCTATAATCGGTAGAAGCATTGATGGACTATAGATTCCATCTGTGGATTGAGTCCACAAAGTCTAAAAATACTTTTAAGTATGGAAGGGAACCACGAGATCGATCTGTGGAATGTAGAACCTTTTATGGGCCATAAAAGTCTCCTCATGGTGTCTGACAATGAAAATATTTTTCAAACTTTTCTGAGACTTTCAAGGCTATTCAAAGTAGGACATTTTAAGGGGTGTTACAAAGAGCATAATTAACTCAAACCTCATAAACTATGAGGTTGGATAAGGGTTATGCCTCTCTCTTCCTAATAAGAAAACTTTTATATTGAATCCATTGATGTTACATACCTTACTCTGGCAAGGTGTTGAACTCATTAGTAACAACAACTACTCGTTGTATCATCACTAGCTCATGAGTGGTGATTGCCAATTAGGAAAATTCTCCAAGAGTAAAAATATATTATTTTACTGAGTTGCATATGCATATTTATAATTAATGAAAATATTATTTATATTTTAAAACTTGCATGACATATAGATGCTGAGTTGGGTTATTTCCTTGAGTACCTTTAATGTATTCTCCTACTCAGCATCCTACATACTGTACATTTCACATATTGATGAAAATAGGTACAGGTGCAGGTGCTAGTGATCCTCAGCAAATACTTCGTTGAACATCTATTCCATTCTTGATAGTGTTGAGACCTCCTTGCTTTCAGAGAAATCTATTATTTGAGCCTCTTTATTTTAGTAGTCTTTTGAGGTAACCGTGAGTCTATCTCGATACCTTCTTATTAGTTGATAGAGGCTTCATAGATTGTGCCAATGGAGTAAAAATTGAGTGTTTTTTTTTCAAAGTTGAGTTCCAAAACTATTATTAATTTGAATTTAGATATTGAGAAATCTTGAAACTATTTTGATATGATAATTTAAAAGTCCATTTGTGTTTTTTCTTTAATTTCTTGAGTCTTACACTAATTGAACGAGTGATTGGGTCAAGTGTGATTTGCTTTGGAACCAACAATAGTTTTTGAGTGCCAACCACGTGTAGAATAACCTCTTAGGGCATGACATATTATCTTAAAACACTAGTGCTTTTGTGCATGGTTCCCTCCGGTTCTAGTAATGTTGATTGAATTATTCTTTGCGATTGAAAATTTAATGTTGATAGAATTATTATTTACAATAGAAAAATCAAGCTCAAGTTTATCAGTTTTCTTAATGTTAATATAAAGTCTAATTTTAAGATATGATTGGTAAAATGTCACAGCCCAACCCCGGGGGCATGACTCGTGCCGATTAGGTACTTAAACCAATATTAAATCGCAAAACCACAACTTACAGTCTAAGAATCCTACTGAAATTTTGGCAGAGTTTCCTCTATTTTTATGCCCTATCCTCACCTGCAGCAGCTCCCAGAATGTACAAACAGCACAT